>VBVQ01000175.1:61294-74178 GCA_011636635.1 Tetramorium simillimum | reverse complement strand
CCGGTGTGAACTGCTGATCTACTTAATCCGGCATTCGCGAAATCGTCAGAATGATCCTCGGTGTCTGTCTGTTCAGAACTCCTCGCTTCTACGCCCGTTACGTACGGTTGTACTATCTGCCTCGTCGGCAAATCCGCGTAGTCGACAGCCTGCAAAATAAATCAGTTAAAATAATTGTTTCGAAAATTCGCAATCACTCGGAATAACTTTATACTTGAAACCTGAGAATTAGAATCGGAAAATTGCCAAGTTATATTTCGCAATCATAGACGCAATAATTCAATTTAATAAAGATATTACATAATTAAGTAAATTAGTTTTGTTAATTAAGAAAAATATTTTAATTATCGCATTTTAACATAATATCATTTGCATTATTATATAATATTACTAATTACTTATTGATACATAAATTGATACTAAATTTGTAATCTTATATTAATAACTCATCGAAAAGTAAATTTTAAATATATACATTTGCTAAGAATGTTATACTTGTATTTGCATATATTATAGAAATTAACAGCGTGTTGTGTAAAAAAAAAAGACTAAAATTAAACAAAAATAAATAAATAAAACATTACTAGTAAAACAACCTTTTTTTGCCTTTTGTATAATATATACTTTTATTTTCATTCCTTTAACTTATCATTAGAAAGCTATGATTTATAGGAAAATGAAATCATCAAGCTCATCTGACGTTAGTGCAACCATGATTATCGTTTTCTATTTGTCTTTATTGGAATATATACATATTCATAAATCACACTTATGGGAATTTATTTTATCGACTACGTAACGTATTGTACAATATTAAAAGGCTCTTCCCTTCCTTTTTTGTCAAGTAGCTTTAATTCGCGTGTTCAACATTTCTTTTTTTTAAATTATTTCGAACGCTTGTTCGAAGTAACATTCTATCATATTAAAGTCATTCGTTGATTTCTTTCCTTTTTTAACTTTTTCTACGGTTTTCTATCTGTTCTGACATCGATGTTGTTGACCGGAGGAGGAAACGAGATACTCGATCGTATCCAAGCGCCACGGATCTCCAAACGAAGCAAATCGCGGTGACCCAGAAGATTTTGCAAGAAGAAGGCGTAAAAAGCCGCCAAGTATAGCGCACTCGCGATAAAAATCGACGACAAACGTGCTGCTTCGACTGTTCCGAGGCAACGATATCGATATTTTTATATCGACTTTTTTGTGAAACAAAAAACTAGCGTATTACGACTGATATATTACAGTATGTATGTACACACACACACATTACATGTATACATATACGTGTGTAATGCAGAAGCGTGATGAAAAGAGCAGTACTCTTAAAAAAAGTTTACAGTATAAAAATGTTTTTTATCATGGTCAATATCATGGTCATTTATCACGATCGGAGCGACCAACTTTCTCGAAAATGCGACCGCTAATTATTGTCACGAAAAAAGACCTAACGAAAATAAGTGAAAATCAATAAATTTGTTGTTAAGAAAAATAAAGTGAGCCGTCGGTGAGTTTCGCTAGGCAGATATATCTATCGTTGCTCGAGTGCGAATTAACCAGTTCTCGAAAAGAGTCGAGAAAAGTTCTGGCGGATATGGGACGGACACACCCATTAAAAAGAATCCGCGGCACCCCGTAGTTTCCCGTCGTAATCCCGCACGGCGATCTTTCCGCGTCGCGCGGCAGATCGGCGCGGCGCGGCGCGGCGGTGGCTGAAAATAACGCCGCTGTGTCGGGCGCGAGAGAAAGGTGCAGTTACGGTACCAACGCCGATCTCCCTTTCTCCCGTGGCGTTCGAGCGAGAAGAAAGGAGAAATGAGAAAGATGCGCCGCATTCCTGCACCGCGCGCAAAAGAAAAACCAGTGAGAGTCGAGTAAATCCCGATGGTCCAGCGAGAACGAAGCGAAGCTGATCCACGTCCTCAATCCACGCCACGGTGGACCCTTTACTTTCTCCTTATTTGCCGAAACCACATATTTTATTTTCTTTCACAGAACACGTATCTCTGTATTTCTAATTGAACGGTTCACAGCGTAACAAAGAAATAAATTCGATTAGACTGAGGTTTCAAGCTATATTTCTTTATAGAAATTCTTTATCTAATAATCCATTATGAATTTACTTTATCCTGTTATGTTAAACTTTCCAATTGTAATTCTTACATTTATTTTTTTCCTCAACGTTTCAAATTTCGACGAATGAATTCGAATAACTGCTAGTTTATAGTCACCGGTCAAATATGAATAAAATTTGCTTGGTTAAAGTTGTAAAAATGTAATTATTTAATTATTAAATTCTTAAAGCAGAATTTGACAAAATTTTAAATTTTTTAGCTCTTGTAGTAAATAAATTAAATTATTTTTTACAATTGATAATTTAGTTTTATATCTTTTCTAAGAAATATTGTATTATTATCATATATTCCGAGAAAATTATATATATTTCGAGCGACTTGTCTATCTTTTACTGCGACATTCAAATTTCTCCCATATTTTATTTTGCCAATGACCCAGTTTGAACAGTATTCTTAGTGAACTAGAAGCGTCGGAAACTTTTTGCGTGTGTTACGGATCTATGATGCTGCATAGATCCGTAGCTGCGTAATATTACGAATAAATCGAGACGTAATTGACTATGGTTTGGCTTCACCGACACGGATATGGCGAGAAGTGGTGCATTAAAATAATAATAACGAGCAGTATATAGGCTTTGTGGGGCAAATGCGTCAATAAAAAATAATCATAACTTCGAGGCAACTCGTCGAGGCATTTATAATCTGATGCATCAAGAACAAACGATCTTTCCAGTTTAGTATATGATGTATGTATAAACACATTGAAAATAACTTTCTCCGCGTTTATTGTTTCCCTGTCATAAGGAAATAAGTATTCGTCTGCATATTTTAGCGATTAAATTGAAATAATATTTAGAGAATATGTTTCAGCTTAACGCAACAGCATATCCCCTCCCTCCCTATTTCGATCTTCCGTTTTATTTCTTTTTATTACCCGAAAACCGCAAACGCTAAGTACTGAATGAATCGAAAGAATAAATTGAAGAGATTCTTCTTACGATGCGACATTAATCAAACCGAAATTTTTCCAACAACTTGAAACAGTCGCTGAAAATATAATTTTCTCAGCCTTCCGACCGGAAAATTTCAGTCGCAGCTATCAATCGTACACTTGACAAACGTCGATCGATTCGTTTCCCTACGTTGCGTGACATTGTGTAACACACGACGGTGCGCGATGGTGCGCGATGGTGCATTTCGTCGAAACAACGGCAATTACCCGGCGAACGAATTTATGTCCGCGTGTGGCCACTTTCACTGGCGAGTTTCCTTTTAACGCACGAAGAAAATGCACGGCAAATGCTCTTCATGCCCGCCGGCGGCGCATTCTCCGCCCGCTGCCTGTCGCGCGTTTTACCTTGTCCCTGACAAGGCGTTCCGCCGGCGCGCCTCTTAATTCACCCGTACGGTATTTGTATAATAGCAATTGCATCAATTTCACCCGGAATGCATTCCAACTAAACAACTGAGATTAACCCACCCGCTGACGCGATTCGCGCTTGCACGACGCGAAATTTTCACCGTTTATCCTTAAACGGTTCAAAGTGTGTTTTATTTTCGCGTGAGAGCTTATAAAGAAATCTGGCGTTTTCAACTTTATTACAAGCTTCACTTTCAAGCGTTCACTTTCAATCGATAAACTAAAACTCTTGATTTAAAAAATTAAAATTTATTTCAAAAACGCTCAGGATAATAAATTTATATGCTAATCTTTTTTTTTTCTTATGTCTACATACACGTTATGTTGTATACACACAATTTATTGTTTTTAATTAAAAAAAAAACGGATGGAAACAAAAAGAGGAAAGAACTTCCTTTCTATAGTATTATGAATTAAGCATTTAAAAATAAATTTCAATTTTATGGTGCTTTAAAGTTGGAAACTCTTATTCTTTATATTATTCTATTTTTTTTATATTAATTTTGAAATTATGTAATTGTCATTTGTTTTTAGCTTACCACTTCGTGGTACATGGATACTATATTAACATTTCTAAATCTCTTCTTTAAAATAAATAATGATATTATATCCGCAAAAATCTTCTTAGATAAGAAGAAGATAATTTTATACTTTACTAGAAATTTCTTGGCAGGCAACGCGATGTACATTCTGACACGAAAATTTCCAGAGTATGCAAATAAAGATGTACGCGAAAGTATTCGACTTTCTTGACTACCATTTTCTCTGCAATGATTAAATTTCAAAATATACTGATCACTGGCGTAAACTCGTTCAATTTTATAAATTAGTTAAATAACTTTTGTATTTATATATTACTTATACGATTCATGTAAATATCTAATTTTGTATTAATTTTATATACTATTCGTGAATTAGTAATATTTTATTTTATCGATAAATTTTATCGTTGTACACAATGATATGAATGATGTGAAAAACATTTAATTGTTCGCGTTTTTCAATAGAACAGCTGGCGCTTTGCGAAAGACATTTTAGAAAAGGTGGGAACCGCAGGCAATGAACTATTTCGTGTGGCACAAACGTTGCAAGTGAAATTGTTCTCTTTCTCTCTCTCTCTCTCTCTCTCTATTCCTCGAAACCACGACATTCACTCAGTCTATGTTAGCTCCCAGCTGTAATTCATCTCGGCTCGTCGCGCCTATACGTAAAGTAGCACTTGAATGACGCGCTGTGCAAGTAGATCGAGGTTAAAGATTTCTATGCCTCAAGGTTAAGGATGTTTGCAAGTACTCTCGTCGCCTAAACTCCAGGGCTTATCCTTACAGCCAGGTAAGCCCCCTACGGCTACAGCTGTCGAAATTAGAAGAAGAAACTTTTTTCACGCGAGACACGCGGTTCAATCATCTTGGAACTTTCTCTACGTATGGAACCGTCGATCTAAATTTAATTACGAGTGTTTTCGATTATTTAGTTTTTGTCCATTCTGAAAATCACTTTCCAAGTTTCATATTAAAATGTTTTAAATTTTGATTTATAAATAAATTAAGATAAATTAGGATTTGTATCTTTATATGTTTTTCTCGTATTTTTTCAAGGCTTGAATAATTTAGGGATTATTCTTTGTTTTGCCCAAAACTGCAAAAGTTAAAAAGTTGTAATTGTAACTTTTTTATTGCATTATAGACATATTATTGTATTTACCATAGATAAGTAATAAACCGTTATATTTTAATAAATTTTCATAAAAATTCACTGCGACTCATATAATCTTCTACATCATAATATATTTTCTGTATTCTGTTTGCTGAATTTACCTTTTCATCATCATCATCATTCAAATTTGCGCTGTTATGTTCCGAAGATGCAGTTATGAATGCCGCCCATGTTATAAGAGCAACCTGTAAGGAGAGGAGTAACCGTAATACATTTCATACATAAAAAAATCGTTATCTTTAATATAAAATATAGATAATAGTAAATCTATAAAAAATTTTCTTTTACGTTTTCTCGTAAAAATACACAATTTCAATCTTGGAGAACAATTTTTATCTTAATTTAATTTCTTGTATATTATATATTTATGTGTAATAAAATTAACAAAATAATAAGATTTTGAAAGAAAGAGGAGGAAATTCATTTTTATTCTAGAATAAATTTTATAAAATAAAATTATTTTCTTCGTTCTTCTTTTAATAAAAGTTTCTTTCAGTAAAGTATGCTACATCATCATAATTCATTGATTTAAAAAATTACAGTTAACATAAAGTACTCTGACAATGAGATAAACGATGTGTACAAAAAGTAGTGTAATATACAATTAATTGATAGTTCTAAATTGCTCAGTCAACACTCACTCCTAATTATTTTATGTCTGATATAATAAAATTAATATAAAATTATATTTTACATATTATATCTTTAAATTTAATTTTGTATAACAGTGTTTGATGCATAAAACGTGATTTTTATTTTATATTTAACTATTTCTATCTTTATTTACACTTATTCATTTATTCATATTAATTTATTATTCATTAATTTTTTTATAATTATCCAAAATTCAGAACTTATTTTAAAAATACAAGTACGTAATGTTGAAATATTACATTCTAATTTTGAGTATTTTTTATTGAAAATGTCCTTACGTTTAAATTTAGTTCATTAATAAAACATTGTACAAAGTGTGGAAGGAAGCAAAATAAGAAAATCGATTTAACTCACCGCGTAGAGTCTCATATCTTCTGCTTTAATGCATTAATAAGCAAGAGTTTCGGGAACGAACAGTACAAGTCCTCTGCGTTATCTTGTCGTCGACGATTTCCGGTTCTCTTCCGGCACGTCTCTATGCCGCGCGATGTTTTCGCGTGCCCGACACATGCACTCCGCAACGAGACAGTGTGTACTACTTCATCTTGACGCGATACAGTTGACTTAAGCCGAAGCTCCAGTTACCCCCACGCTAGCGAGTCGAGAAGCCGCGGGAGCCACCTACGAAATCCCTCCAGCATCCGCGATGCACGTCTCACGCTAGCTCCTCACCTGTGTCGCTTACTTGGTGACCGGAGGAGGAAGCAAGAGGAATGAGGAGAGCGACGAGGAAAGAGAGACAGAGAGACAGTCGTGGAGGGTGAATGGCTTGGAGAGAGGGAGAGAGGGATAAGAGCGATGGGTATGCAACGCGACGTGGAATGCATGTTTCCGTATTAACCAATGGCCTGGAAATTAACCCTCGACAAATCTCAAATTTATTTACAAACGGGAATTAATTTTCAAGCTAAACAGAACTCGTACGGATCTCCCAGGAAATAGTGTCTTTCTGTAAAAAAAATTTAATATTCTGCGGAGGCGAATCGTCTTGCAATTAGTATTATTTCATATAATAATTTAATAATGATTTTCCTTGTTTTAAAGAATTATTATATGCAGAGTAATGGAGAATCTTTTATTTGTTTAAACTTTGGCCATCTTATATTCATCAGTAGCGGTACATGAGGTGGTGAAAGTGACATTGGCCGCTTGAAGGGGGGATTTTAATGACTCTTCAATTTTCCTCTCTTTCATTCTCGAATGTTATGTACGTCGTTTTATACTTACGGCACTCGATTTCACCCAAGTAATTAAATTGATTTTTGGATAGGAGGAATAAAAAATAAAAGATCAATTTTATTATTTATTCGAAAAGATTCATAAACGTAAAGCAGCAAACGCGAATAAAGTATATTATACGAAGGAAAAATTGCTTCGGGATAGAAAATTGTAAATATATTACTTCTTAAATTCTAACATCTTGATATTCTTTACATAAATATGTCGCAAAATTTAGCCGATTTAATATATAAATTATAAAAAAATTATAAAATGCAATTATTTTTTCTATAATTTTTAAATATAAGATTTCTTAATAATTTATTCAATAATTTCATAATAATTTCATAATAATTTCTTGAATAAAAGTGACATTGTTTAACAACGATATTGTTTAACAACGAAAGTTTAGATTCTCATTACAAATTTATCGATACAGAATTTATGAAAATTATCAAACATTTGTGTCTTATAAACTATTAGGTGTTCGATATTCTTGATAATAAACAAGTGAGAACCATAATATACGCGATTATAACTTTCATTTCAAAAGAAGAACTACCGATTCCACTCTCATTCCTTTATTTTCCTCTCTAGTTTTCCCCTGTTCCATAAATGGTAAGTTGTACGGTATGCCACGAAATTGGAACATGCGAATATGCCAATGTGTTCGCTACGTCTTAACGCTTTTATTTTGTTTATCGAAACTATGTTTTAGTTCAGTGGTGGCCACGATTTGCCCTTTTCGGCCGATTTCCGAGAATCAACGCCCCTACTGCTTCCCACTTCTCGTCTTGAACTGACAGTTTAACAAAACACGCGGCGCTCTGCTCAGGTACGGTGCGATACGGTTCCATACTCCCTAATTACTAAATGTCGATGCTGTATATGTATAAATTATATAAATATAATTGATAATTAAAAATTAAAACTTCGTACTTTTGAATTATTAAAAAAAATGTCAAAGAAGTGGCGTTTAAATTTAAAGCATCGACGTTTAGCAGTTAGAGTATGGAACTGTATCGCGCCGTACCTGAGCAGAGCGCCGCGTGTTTTGTTAAATTGACACTTCAAGACGAGGAGTGGGAAGCACTAGGCGTTGATTTTCGGAAATCGGTCGAAAAGGGCAAATCGTGGCCAGCACTGTTTTAGTTTATTTTTCTGTAAAATAGTTATAATATTGTGAAAATAGAATATTGTATTTACATATCGAGAAAAAACTCTTATGTAACATGAAGAATAAAATAATTTAACCAATCTTTGTTTTTTTCTAATTTATTAATGTCTTTATTATTAATTGAAATATGTTACTTGCGATATATGTTTTATTCTTCTTGTGTTTAAAAAATATGTTTGTTAAGGAATTATATATGTATATTATTTTATTTCATAATTTATCCAATGTTTTCTATTTCGAAATTAAGAAGATACTAAATGTAGATCTCTCTCTCTCTCTCTCTCTCTCTCTTTCTTTCTCTTACAAATTTAAAAAACACTTGGAAGAGGAAATTCTTGACTTTGTTAAAAATTTTTATGTTTTTAAAAGGAATGAAAGTATTTGCATGAGATTTTATTTATAATAATGCCAGCCACTACTTAGAAATAGGAATTAAGAATCAATTAATGGCAGAGCTTAGTTTAGTTTAGTTATTACAACATCCTCATTGCTTAAAATGATCCAGTCCTTGGGGGCAAAATAAAACTCCGGCAAATTTCATCTATGTCTCTTTCGAACATTATATTTAATTCATCTATATTTATAACTCCCAATTTATCTCCAATACTATAAAGTTTGGACACTATATTGAAATATCCTGTGTATTCTACCAAATCGAATGGTGGGATAACTTGAAGAAGCTACCATAGAGATTGCAAGAAAATAAAATTTTATACAAGTTTCACAAAAAATAGAGTTTTATATGTCGATTCTTTTTTCTCCGGTTTTTAATAAATAAACCTTATTAATTACATTGACAGAAATAAAAAGAACGAGAGAGACAGCGGAAAAAGATTGAATATGACTTATATAATATATTTAAATTTATATTTTGTTAGTAAAAGTACGTGATGACGTGTTAAATTTACACAAAATGCAACGTACTTTTTTAATAATAATAGATCAATATTAATGACTTGACATGACATTTATTTCTCATAACATTTTAGGTATCTCAGCAACATGTTTTAATGCGGTGAAAGGAATATTAGTTATACGTTTGAACATCATCACACAGAGATGTATGTACATATAATGTAGTCTGTACTTACTGCAAAAATGTGCCGTGAGATGATTGCAATTGCCGAAGAAAAGTGGTTTAACTCCTAATTATTTGATCAAATCGTCAGAGAGGAAGTGTTATTCCTTTGGCAGAACGCGCAAGATTGGTAATCGCAGTGAAACATTATCGATACGTCATATTGTCCTACGAAACATAATAGAAAGTGGTTTATATACGAATATAAAGTCCTAACGGTCATAAGCAAATGGAAACGGCTTGCATTGTATCGAAATTGTGCCAAATTATAGATAAACTTTGAAATTACAAATTAACGAATATACACGTCTCGTATTGATCATTTCATTTAATTTAGACAAGTTACCTAAGATACTTGCAGTTTTGAATGTTTCTAGCTCGTTTTTCTCACATACATTGCGGAAGAGGTAAGGAAGATAAGTGATTACGTCGACAAAAAATATTATTTATTATTTCGGTGTATGTGCTTTACATGAGAACAAAACATGTCTCTGATACTTACAGAAATCAGTAGCAATTCAATCTCGCTTTTTTCACATCTTTAATTATCTAATTATCTGTTTTATATACGCAGCATTTCTTTCGCACATGATGTACTTATGTGTGTGTATGTGTGTGTCGCGCGTGTGTGATGAGAAAAGAGATTAATGTAAAATGGAAGAGATTTACGAAAATCCACAAATTTCTCGAGAAAAAGTAAATGAAGAACACTCAAAAGACTTACATAGACATACTTACACACACACACACACACACACACACACACGCGCGCGCGCGTATTATGCATATAAATCAGTCATCCTTCAAGTTCATCGACAAGATTTAGTTCTACTTGCACTTTTTTATTTTAAATGAAATAAACGTATTTGAATTTTTTATGGAATAAAAGCAAAGAGATAAATAGTAAGAAGTAATTGAAACGAGCAGGCCCAAATCGTCGCTTCGCGAGGAAAAGGGTATATCTTCACGTGTTAAACTTGTCACATGAAAAATATTCAAGCTTCTTGTTTTCAGCAAAAATTTTAATCTTCAATTCTATATGCCTGCATACGTAACGTAATATTTCATTCATTAATACTATTCGGTACACGAATACTGATGTCCGATACATAAAAGTGAAACGTAGCTTATTTAATTTTAAACAATTTAAACAAAGAACAATGACACAATCAAAATTCATGGAGGAACAAATCTAAATGTAAAAAAAATTGCGACTTACAAGTCGTTGTTAACGAGAGAGTTTAATAAGGAGCAAATAGAAGCCGACTGTTATTTCTTCTTCTTTTTGTTCCTCCATGTTACAGATGTTTCTTATAAAACAACTGTATATTCTGTCAATCTGACAATCCTTATTTTTATATATTATTCATCTCCCCTTTTTTTTACGCGTCATTTTTAACACGACCAAATACAACAGTCGATTATAATCTTCGAAATCTTCGAAAAATTAATTCTGAAATACGGAGCATATTGCGCTAATATTATCAACAATCTATCTATTATTCTAATTTAATCGCTGGCTAATCAAAACTATTTCAATCTTGCAAGATATATGATGGTCCTTCCTGTACTTTCTCAAGAAAAATATTACATACAATGTTGTACTATAATAATATAACTCTTTCTCACTCTCTTTCTCTCTCGCTCTTTCGACATATGGAAAAATACGATTTTTTTTCCCCACTGAAGAAGTTAATAATAATGTCTATTCTAACGGCTACATTATTATTTAGTTACATATCCTCCTTTCCTTTATTATTCTTGTCTTATTCTATTTGCCATCGATTCACAATTAGAAATCATTGATGTTATCGAATACGTGCAACGATGCCTGGCATTTCACAATTTTTATATAGTAAATATATTAAATACAAAATATATGTGTCCTACAATAAAATGAGATTGTTAGGCGTGATAAATAGTGTAAAGTCCGCTGTAAATATCTTTAAATAGAAAATTACATTTTTTTTGTCCGTTTCTTACAGAACTTTTCCTCATAGGAAAAAAGTGTAGAAGTCATATTAGGTACTTCTATGGCTTTTTTCAGTAAGAAGAAAGGTTTAATTTACTCGCTGGCGATAATTAATTAAAATTTAAATTAATAAATTATTTAAAAAGCTTTGATTTATCGATTGTTTCATTATGAGAAATATATTCTGAGACGATATATTTTTATTTTGCATTAGAAATTTAGAAACTGAGAATATTACTCCATCAAGAGTTGTTCTCAGATATTTCATAATTACCATCTTCTATAATTACTACCTATCCACTTCTAAAATTAAAGTTCTTCAAAGCTATTAATTAAAATATCATGTTCGAACTCTTGCATTCACGGAGCTTTCTCCTTTATAAAACTAAAATTTAAAACAATAATATAAATTTGTATTCGTAGATGTTATATTGAGAATAAATTTTATTCGACTCGAGAACTTTCTCGCATCATCAATCAATCAAAGTTTTAATTTAATCAGTTAAGATTGCTTCGTAACCGTTAAACCGCCACGAAATCAATAGAAAGAAAATTATATTGCAGTTCGCTTAACCACTAATTATCCATACTCTTGATTAACCCGCAATTCTATCACATTCTGTGACTCTAATTCACATACGTGACGATCAACATTCAACATGCAGGGAACATCACATTGAGTTTGATATACGTGTGACAACATATCATATCTATATCTCTTAGCTACGTTAAGGGTGTCTTTCCCACATTGTTGCGCTTTTTTTTTTTTTTTTTTTTTTTTTTGCGAACCATCACTTTTATGAAAGTGTGCACGAGCGCAGAGCGATTACACTAATCGCTCATAAAAATTATAGGAATTTTTATCTCTAACAATTCTAATAAAAGAAAGCAAGAAAAATCGTCGACACACTTGCCCTTTTTATACAAGATTTTACAAGGCCATAGTATATTTCTATTTATGCTGATATTCTTCAATGCTTCTCGACACGTTGTCAGCTATTTGTTACATTAGAATAGATATCAGAGATTCAATTAATGAAAATTATGTGGCTATATTAAAAGAGACATTTGTCATTT
Source organism: Tetramorium simillimum (assembly GCA_011636635.1). Lineage (NCBI taxonomy): Eukaryota > Metazoa > Arthropoda > Insecta > Hymenoptera > Formicidae > Tetramorium > Tetramorium simillimum. Next base: position 61,794 of record VBVQ01000175.1, on the reverse strand, counting down.
AAAATTATTAAACATGTATAATTTATGATTAAAAAGTTGGTGTATTAAATATTCATGATTGTATGGGTATATTTTTTCAATACTAATTTTCTTATTTAAAAAAGTACCCATTTAAAATAAAGTATAATGAGATTTAGTAATTTTTATTTAAGAGCAAGCAGATATCAATTTCTACAAGTGCAGTATTTATTCACTACTTTATGTACTCACTACTCAAAAAGATAAGGTTTCATAAATAAATAATTTTGTATAAATTTTTAAATTTTTGACAGCTCACACGACGTGTCACGATCGAAGGAAATCAGCTTACTGTACATCAGCGAAAAGTTTTCTAACTGCCATCTCTATGGCTGATGAGAAAATGGCAGAATTTCTTAACGTATCTAAGTTTATAAATTCTAATTTTATAAGTATCTACAGTCACTAACGACAGCGATATATTAGAAAGACGAAATTCGGAGAATATTGGGAAAAAAAAAAAAAAAAACAGGCCGATTGCT
>VBVQ01000175.1:0-61284 GCA_011636635.1 Tetramorium simillimum | reverse complement strand
GGTCGATTGCTTTAGTGATATGGAATCTCGAGTTATTTCGAGCGAAACGGTATCATAGAACGTGAGAAGAAGTCGAGACCAAAAGTTTTCTGCTCGTCAAAGAGGATATTTTTAACGATAAATCGCTCTAGTCAAATTTATTTTTATTTAATTTTTGCAGGCTAATTATCGCTAAACACATTTAACTACCAATCCCTAATTGTTCTGCGGCCGAAATTATTTGGGTCCCGAATGATTATTGTAACTTGTTTAAAATCTTTTACGTACGATTCCGTTTTTCGCCTTTCTCCTCTCTCACACTCTCTCTCTCTCTCTCTCTCCTCTCGAAGCCTCCTCGCTTCGTTTTAATTATACGTTTTACAAATCATCAGTTTAACGGCTAGTACTTATTATAGGTGTACGTAACAATTAATCGTAACAATTAATCGCGTATCTACGAGGATCAAGCGTTCTTTTCACGACTCGTTCGAATGTGATTTTAGGCCGTACTTGAGCACTTCCTGTTGAGAAACGGAGCTCGCGATTATTATTATCGCCGATCGCTTAAATTCCCGCGAGACATCTTTTCCCGCGAAATGTGACAAAGTATGATCGAACAAGTAACGAAAATCTAGCAACCACCAGATAGTGATCAAAATGAGAAAACAAAAAAGAAAGAAAGAAAGAAAGAATTGTAATTAATAAATGTAAATTGGTTTCTTCGTTTTCCTCGCATAGCGTTTCGTCACGAAGTAAAGTGTAACTAACTCGATTGTGTGCTGCATTTAAGGAGGGCTTTCGACAAGTTCCTTTAGCACAAACAGTACGGTGTTATTATTTAAGGAACGAAGCAAACTCGAACGGATACAGGATTGATTTCCATCGTCGAAACGCCAATACGAGCAAACTTCCTGCTACGCAGGCTAGAGAACTTGCCATTGTTGTTTGATCCACGTGAAGACACGCGCGCACTTCCGTGAGATTGTCCCTAACACTTACAATTACACGTTAGAACGAATACAACACAGATATGTAAGGGAAGAGGCCGTTGCTTGCAACTTTTACGTAATGGCGTTCTCAATGAGATGACCGATCGCGCCAACATCCATCTCATCTCGAGAGGAAGGAAGCCTACTTCCTTCAACTACTCCATTCGTCAAGATAATTTTTTGAGGAATGTTTATATCTACGATTGATTGACCTGATAATTTACAGTATACCGAGTGTACAGTTACAAGAATTAGCGATGTGTGTGCTCGTCTCTAGGAATATTTTATACACGGCCCGCAGTATGTATAGCATTGTATAGAATTGTACGAATTGTAATAAGTACGCGAGACACACACATATTTATCTTCTATCCATAGCTTCTATCCATAAGTTTGGATCAATAGTTTCGATTGTCAAGATTGATACAACGTATTTGCGTGCACGTGTATACATATGTGCTTGCCTGTTTGTCTGTCCGTCCGTCCGTCCGTCTGTCTTTGTGTGTGCTTCGTGTCTAGGTGTATGTTTGTCATAATTAGATGACGTGAGACAATAGTGAAACAGACTCAAGTCATGATCTACATTAAGATGCTAGGCGTTCTGTATCGTAGAAAAATCGTAGTTGCTCTCTATCCGAGCGAATGACACATGTGTCTAGATTTTACTATAAGATCAAGATTTTACTGAGATTTTACTAAGAGCTCGAACTTTGTCGAAAACTAGACTGCTAGAAGATTTTTAGAAACGCATGAGAAATGAGCGAAGAGTAGCGTTCAAATACGGACAATTTAACTCTTTGTTCTCAGAGCCTCCCCTAAACATATAAATAAATATCAATATAATATAATATAATTAGTATAATATAATAACGATATACTAAACTTGGAAAAAAATTATATACATACATTTAAAGTAAGAGAAAGTGTTTAATTAGAAAGTCGTCAGTAGCTAGTTTTATAAGAGTTTTATGAAGAACATTTTTAAACACAAAAAAAATGATATAGACGAGACTTACTCGATTGATGATAAGACAATAATTTAAAGAACAAAAAATTCAATTTGTTATTTGTAAATTCATTAATAAAGATCACTGACAAAGTGATTTAAAACTAACATTATTATGAAATATAAATTCTCATCTCGAAATCTAATAAGTATTAATTTATCTTTTTCTTTTTTTTTTTTTTAGAATAGTCAAGAAGAGAATAAGCATATATAGCGATAGTGGTAACAATAACAACGGCGTCGATAACGGTAACTAACGATCGTAATAGTTATTAGGTCACTTCGAAGGCTAGTAGAAAACTTGTTTAGAATGCGCTCAACTACTTACAAAGGAGAGAAGTTCTCCGTCTAGAGTATAGATGATTGCATTCGTACGAGAAGATTGTCCATGCGATCGTCATATGAGAAAACTTTCGATGAAATGTAAGTAACTATTCGAATTAATTCGCGTTGATTTTTCGTCGAAAGTTTTGCCGATTTCCTTTACCTTCGCTATAAATATCTCTTTCGCTTGTACTTTCTGTTTACGTCATTTGTAAGAACATTGTTTGAATTTATTTATCTGTTTCTTTAACATGGTTCATACAACTTAGCGTTCGTTCGTGGAAAAAAAAAAAAAAGAATTAATATTTAGAAATTTAATTTGCATTACAAGCTGCTTTAAGTATCGACTTTGACAAATGCGTATTAGAGCATTATACAGCATTATACCACATAATAATAAATAAAATGCAGAATATGAGATTATATGAAGAAATGCATAATTTGTTTAACAGCAAAGTTCGAATTTGTATCGTTCAATATTCATAATATCGGATAGGTTTCTAGGCCGATTGTATTCGGGAAATATTATTTTTTTCTACGATATATCTGACGTAGCCCTCGCAAAGGCACAATCGTCTCGTTTATGAATTTTGCGAGGCATGTCGCTGGCGTTCGAGGCGAGAGACTGTGATGTAGCGATTATATCGACAAAAGATGTGAACAGCACAACCGTAATTAAAATTTCTTTTTTTTTTTTTTTTTCCCGGGCCGGGCTTTCTCGCTCTCTGTGTGTTTTAAGTAAAAAATTACTTTCTTGATGCTTGGGGGCGCTCGCGATTCCGCCTGCACGTCTTTTCGATAAAAAAATCTGCTGTTTACAGATTGCAAAGGAATTCTCAAAGGAATCTCAAGATTCGTCCAAACTGTTGTTGAATCTTAACATCGGATCTGAAAGATCCGACGTTAACGATGACGAAGTAAAAGTTTTCGTAAGAAAACTCAGAGCCTGATATTTTACAGAGATCCAATATTTATAGAAGGGGATCTTGTAGCATCAACGAGGATGTACATATAGGAAATTACTAGCATAAGAACTGCGCATGAACATGTATATCGTCATTAAGAATTTCGTTTCGAAGGGTTTGCGAAAATAAATTTTCCGATTGAACTTTCGTTGACATCCCTTAAACATCTACATCGTTAACACCGAGTTTCAATGATATGGGACTGTGTGACACCGTATTTATCCTTAATCGTATTCAATAATCATTTAAACACATGTACATTTTGATTATCCTTCGTTACAGTTTCCCCCCGCGGATTGTAATAATATATAGTATATTTATGTATAGTGTATACCACGTGCATGTGTGTACACCACGTCCCGGGTCGATATCGACGCCGTAAGCCTCCGTACCGCCGTTATACACATACACCATATCATGTCACTTAAGTACCGCCGCGTGTTCCACCGTTTCTGCACACTATATGCACACTAATAATAAATTTGTCATCTTCTCAATCGTTTACGGCGGGACTCATCGGGATCATATTGTGAGAATGCTGCCGGATCATTAATTAATTCTGTTACAATATTATCACGTTTATTACCTATCGCTAATTACTCGGGCGGGGTAAGCGCAATAATTCTGGACAATCCATTTTGTCCGTAATCTCGTTGCGGGACATTGTAGGACTTAAACATTCACATTAACACGTCCCGAGAATCATCGTAAGTCATCCCGAAGCGATAGATTAAGCTCGTGTTGGAATATTTCCTCCTTCGAGACATCTCTCTGTCAATTTTTCTTCTTTTCTTTTTCGTTCAGCCAATCAAACTGTCCGGGATTGCTTCGTGGAGTCATAGTGATCTTCGAGACGCTACGCAAAACGGGACGTCAGTGTTACATCTGAGAAACGTCGAAGAACGCCGCCTGTCCGTCCCTTCTATCAGTCTACGAGCTACAAAAATTGTGCGACCTCTAAACACCGAGTTTGGTTGGTTATTATTCAAATTAGCCGCGAAGTTACCTCCGGGAACTCATCCGCTCGTCTCGCCACCACCTCAAGCTACGTGCTCCTTTTTTTTTTTTCTTCTTCTTCTTCTTCTTTTCTTTTCTTGTCATCAGCTCGGCCAGCGAGCCTTGAAACGATTGTCTACCATTATATAGTTAAAGCATTAAATACGCCGATCGAGGCATTCGATTCGACTATTTTCTATTTTCTTGTAGTCATCACTTTTTGGAACGTTATGTATGTGTACAAAAATGTTCTGGTTTTTTACAATTTAAAATGATTTTACACGGTAAATCTAATGTAAGAGAACAACGAAAGATAACACAATTCAGAATGTTAATCGTCCAAGCAGAACAAAGAGATTGTAATCGTAATTACTATTATTATACATATAAGTATTATTGTAAATTTTTGTTCCGTTCCAAATCGTCAATATGTCTATATTGAAGAGAAACGCGAATCTGGAAAATGCCTCATCGACATAGGAAAGTCAAACGGGCTCTATATTCCCGTTGACCTTCAAGTATCAATATTTGAATTAGTATGTGCGAAATTCGATCGAATCACGCTGACTGGATCAACCAGATGAGACCGCCGCCGGCGGCAGATGTCGATCGAGCTTCGCCTCGCACAATCGTACGTATTATACTCATCGTACGTATTATATTTGTTTCGGGAAAAATGGACCCTTATCATTTTATCAGGATATACATGGCTACCTCCTACACTTGTCTCTGTAGTTACACGTCGAAAAATAAACTTTCCGTACTACCTTTCTTCCTCTATCCCTGCTGTTTCTCGCGAGCAGGACTCGCGGACAGGTAGACCTTTATTGCTAAAATCACTGCGAGTATCGACAAGACACTCGCGGATATCGAAAGGCGCTGATCGAAGGAACTCGGTTCTTTTGAATATCTATTTCCCTCATCCTCTCTTTTTTTTTTCTTTTCGCCAAGTTTGAAATGCGACGACGCTGACGCTGACATCATCCCACAAGCTATATAAGTTCAATGGATAGGCGGCGTTATGTATCTTTACAATTTTTAAAATTGATTGTCTTCTTGAACAATTGTATAAACCATCTGAAGTTGATTGTCTTCCGGTTATGCGCTATGCGTGATTACCAAACTTTTTCTATCAAGCTCGTGAATCATTTTTGTACGATGTATGTACAATCGATTCATTTTACCGATTGATCTTATTATTTTTGAGAATCGCATTTTGTCTATTGTGATAAGCAATCTGAAATTCTCATCCTCCGCGACATTTTTGCTTGAACTTAATATTTAGATTAAAAGAAAAAAAAAATAAAAACTTTTAATTGTAATATTCCGATAATATCCAACTCTAGAAATACATCTTTCTCCTGTATACAGATATAATGTAGTATATAATTATAAATATTAATGGATAATCAAACATTTAACTGACGGATATATTATTCATTACTTGTTTGTTTGTACTTTTGATTAATTAACATTATTATTAAGTACGTTAATCGACTTAATTGTCAACCAATTATGAGTGCGCCGATTAATTTAGTATTTAGTATACAATGAAATTGAGTTAATCAGTTGAGAATGAAATAAAAGCATTTTTTCTATCTGAATGCATCCGCATGCTCTTGCGAACGCGAGTTATAATTCGCGAAAAGTCGCGGCAACACAGAAAGACGGAAACTTGATCGCGACGTGCGAAAACTTCATTTACCTTTTGGAACTTCTGGAACAACGTGAGCCTCGTCGCGCCCTGTACTCAAGGACCTGTAAAGAATGCCGTTGCCTCGCGGAGATCAAGATCGCGTTGGTCTCGACACGATTGCCTCGACACGATTAGCCATAATTTCCATCAAGAGATGATCTTGACGACGGACTCGCCCTCGTCCTTGAGCAAAAGGCTCAATCGGAGGTCGAGCTCGCCGGCCTCGAGGGCCCACTTTTCCCTTAGCCATCATGGCGAGTCCGCGTTGCCGTGCGTGCCGAGGGTGTGGATCGGGAAGAGCGGATACCAGTCGAAGAGGAATTCCTTCGGCGGCAGCAGATCGAGATCCACTTCGGCGCCGCCCAGGCCCTGGTTGCTCTCGAAGCCCTGTTTCTTCTCCCACAACATCACCAGCAAGTGCCTGCCTTGCAGGGTGTCGCAGCGCCCGTATTTGAGCGTCTGCCGATACTGCGGCGTCTTCGAGTGTCGCACTACGCGGGTCTTGCGCTTCTGCAACCACTTGTCGCCGTCTCGTTCTCGCAGGTACGTCTTCACGTAAGTATCTGGCGGTGGATAAGAATAATAATTTCACCATTCACTCTATTTCAGTATTCGGGAAGAACTTAGTCTTAGACACTTGATATTTTCAGCATATCTGCGAGAGTCGGAAATTGAACTTTCTTCTCTTGTGGATTTTCAATTGAAGATGTATCAAAGGGATCAAAGGGAAGGAATCAAAATTCGACTTCTTTTTATAAATTCTTTTATACACACCAGTAGAAAAATAGGTTAAATCTCTTCAAGTCAAAGAAGGAGAGAAGAAAAAATATATTATTATTATTATTATAAATTTTATTAAATCTTTTCCATCTTTTTACTAAGATATAAAAAGCTGAGCTAATGGGTATCTTAGGTATCTTTAAAATATTCATAAAAATGTTATATGCTGGTTTTACTGCAGTTTCAACCTTAATAAGCCTTAACAAGTTAGCGCGGATGTAGGTCGTTGCGATTAACCGTTGCGCGTTGAACGCTCGCTCGGAAATTTGTTTCTAAACGCTAAAGTAATGCATGAATAATCAAGACCGAACACCCGCACGCTGTAAAAGTAACGGCTTCGAAATTAACGTTCGCGCGAGGATAGATTGCCGGGAGGATTTCAAAGGTACTACGTTGCGAGAATTTTATAGTAACTGCACAATTAACAGGAACGAATAACTCGAATGGGGGAATTAACAGAGAGCGGCAAAGAGAGAAAGCACGTTCTCCTCAAATTACCTGGCTCCTCCTTCTCCTCGGGACAAATATCCCTTGCGCAGATAACTTCGACCTCGAGAGTTCCCTTGCACAGATAGAAGCCCAATTGTACTTCGCCGTTCTGTGCTCCTGCAACATTTGCGATCGCGCAATCAAACATAGAAATCCATATCCAACAATTATTATAGTAAAAGTAAAAAATATTCTAATAAAATTATAAGTTCGATAAACATTCGAGAATTAAAAATAAACGCAATTTCTCTCAGCTCTGTGATTTCGCAATCGAGTAAAATGATGAAAAAGCTCTTTTTACGTGTCACTTGAAATTATTTTATTTTGAATGGAATTAAGATAAAATATAGAATAAAATTTGCGAAAATGAATAATTTAATTTTAGGGGGATTATTGGAACGGATATTTTACCGCTGATTATTTTGTATCCTTTTGGTAGCAATTGTCCGCGACCCAGTTTCAGATCGACGCCATTTTCATTTCTCGCCGACTGACTGCAATAACGAAAGTTATGCCATACAAATTCAATTATGTTTAGCTTAATGAATATCAATGTAGGATGAATCAGAGTTTCCATCCGCTCTTCTATCGTTGCAGATCATGCACGATGACTGAACTAAAATATTAATCAACGAGGCGATGGAATGATGCGTAATTGATGAATTGCGATAATAAACACATTGAAAATGCGAAATAGTATAGATAGAGTGATTGATCCGTTTTAACTTGTCACGAAAGATGGATGGATCGCGTACCTCAATTTCTCATCTTCGTCGGATTCGCTATTTCGATCGTAAAATCTCTCAGGAATCTCCATGACGCTGTCTTTGCGCTCACCCCGCCCTACGAGTTGAAAAATATCTTCTTACACTATTGATCACATCGGACTGCCTGCAAACTGTATGGTATTTCACGAGCAAGCAGAAATCTTATCTTTCGTCAAGATATTATTTATTCATTATTTATTCAACGCAGACGATATTCGTCTCAATTCGTATATATCGTATATATCGTCGTACATTATATTATGCTAAAAAAATTCATAAGATTAAGTATCATAATTACCATTCCTAGTCCTAGATTTACATGATTTTCTAAATGCTTGTCTCCATACAGCTTGCAGTTAGTAGTTATTGGATGAAACAATTTACACTTGCCAATCAGAAGAATCAATTCTACGGGCTTGTAATTTTAAATTCAATTTTTGTTTACGCAACAGATTTCTCACAGAAGCTTCCTACTGAAAATAATACGACAGTTGCAAAGCATCTTCGATCGTATGAATTTCAGTATAATTTTTTATTTTATATCGCTAACATGATTGATTACGTTGTAATTTCCTTAAAAATATTTATTAAAATTTGCTTCAAACATCTTTTGACGAGATATCTTTTTATTTAGGCCCTTCAAATAAGTGATTACGAAAATGTTAGATAACTCTTGTTTTATTCTATTTATTATATTAAAATGTATATATTAAAATCATAGGAAAAAATTATACATATATAATTTTTATAATAAATAAAATCTGTATCTGTATCTGTATATATTTGTTTTATATTGATTTTTAAATTGCTGATAACGATCCATTTTATTATATAAGAATATGCAGTGAGAACTTTTATGCGAGCAATTCAATCAACGCCAATGGAGCTGCTAACCGAATCGTGAAATTCAACGACCGAAGCCTTCCTGAATTAGGTAGATGTGTGTAATAAATTCCAAACGCGTTCTCTCTACATAGAAGATACAAACTTCGACTCCAAAGTACCAACGATAGCAGGGAGTTTCAACTCTACGAAGAGGGAAGTTCAGTCTCGATAGCTGTAATAAGATAATTAGAAGCTCGAAGAGCTAATAGTTCGTCCTTGTTCTATTATTAACATATTCCTTCTAAAGTTCTCATTATAATTCTTCCACTTACACTTCCCCATATATTTATTGTATATATAGAACACACAAATCATTCTAATTCTAACAAATATGGTATTGTTTTGTCAAAATTATAAATTTCTGGATAAATTATTAAATATTATGGATTTTCTATTTAAAATTATATTTTCTACCAATTTGTTTTTAATTTCTTCGCTATTAAAAAAGATATTGGGATTACACTTAATATGTACATATATTTATTTATTTATTTCTACAAGCATTATTGCATATTTCGAATTTAATCTTTTATTTCAAGTTCTTTTATTAAAAATTTTTTTATACAAAAATTCGATAAAAACGTCATTTTATCCATATATCATATATTCGTACATTAACATTATCGTTTCATATAAAATATCACTAATAAAATATTTTTATATATATGCACGAATGTTCCTTAGCACAAAATATATTTTTTGTAACTAGGTATCATAAAGTAGAAAATTGTAAATATGTATACATAGATAAAAATATTAAATAAAATAATTACAAGTTAAAAAAGGTTAAGAACAATCTCAGCATTAGTAGGCATGGTATAAAGAGAGAATTGGAAGTAGAAAGATGTTGTCAGTATAGAGAGTGTGAGAGTATTAATAAGTCAGTCATATTAATAAAATGCTACTTGTTAAATATTCATGTCAATATAGAACTAAAGACGTGCGACGATACAACGATGGCATACGACTTCTCTTACCTAAAATCACGATTGTAGGTAGCAACAGCAGTATAAGTGGCTAGCGTTCAAATTATCTATAAATGCTAATATTGCGCTTAAGCAAATATTCCAAAGCGCTATTCACGTTAAATTGCCAGAAAATTTAGGAGAGAAAAGCAAAAAGGAAGTGGTGAAGGTTTGCAGTAAGGAACAGGACTTGGATAAGGTACTTTGTTTACTACTCACCTGTCTGCAGATGACTCGAAAAATTGCACTATTTCCGTAATGTATTGTCAAGAAAATAAATAACGTTTGCATAAACAAACGTGTATGAATATATGCATGTGTATATGTGCATATAAATTTATATTCGTCTATCCGTCAATTATGAAAGTTATATATGTAAAGTTGTTAACGTTAAAACGTTAACTAAAGATGATGTATTTCAAAATTGATGTATTTCTGTGTGAAACTATTAGAATATATTAATAAAGTTGTAATTGTATATAAAATTAATAAAGTTAATTGAACTGAATTCGCTGCTTAAGAAATTTTAATCGTTAACAAAGTCAAATAAAATAATAAAAGTAATTTCAGAGAGAAAAAACGTTATACAGTATATTATATTATTAAGGTAGGTATCTCGATCAAATATATAAAAAATATAATCTTGGGAAAAGAAAAAAAAAGGGGGATAAAGTTAATTAGAAGATGGCAAGGAATTAATGCACTAACTCTTGGCATTTAGAATGATTAAGTAGACTAATAAATGAGAGCAGAAGATGAAATGGGGAGAGTACGATTAACGCAGGCAGGAAATTAATGATATACTCGAGAAGTTGCAAAACTAACAGAAGTATAATTAATCTTGTAAAAAATTATATCAGAATGGGATCACGAAAGACGCGTGCAAAGTGGAAAGAAAATATTCCGCGGGTGGAGTTTACCAACGTGTTATCCTTTCTTGGTCTTATGATAAATGGCATTGCGTGCGTCTTTGAAAAATACAATGTGGCGTGTATGGCGGGAGAAAGACAAATTAATGGCACATGCGCGCAAAAGGGAGGGAAAAAAGAAAATTGCAAAAATAGAAAAGCGAAACGCGAGAGATATAGAACGGTATTCTTTATCGACAGTATATTGATGTATATTTCTTTTAAATTCTTTTTTCATTATCAATGGCTATGTCAGTGATGATTGGTGTGAAAGAAAACAAATAAGAAATGGAGAAAGTGTGGAAGTGTGATAGAGAAAAAAAACGCAAAAATTAGACGTACATTATAGACAACGAAGTTGCAATGATTATAACATTGTAAGTACATTTATTACCCATGTAAGTTTTGCCCAGAGATTTTTCTTATTGAAAATGTGATGTTATAACTGATAGATTTTATAAAATTAGGTTGTATTGAAAAAGTGAAACACTGCAAAATAAAACAAAATTAATATTAAATATAAAATATTAACCTTGGAATAAAACATCATGTCGCTAATGGAATTAATGCTTTGTTGTAGATGTCGACATGTTAATTCTTTTACTAAAATCACATCTTGGTAAAAGACATCTTGGTGAGAAAAAAGTAAAATGTTCAAATTTGAAATTGTAATCCGAAAATTCAATCAGGCTTGGGAATTTTCGAATCGAAATCCTGTTCCTACTTTTCATCCGTGGTTATCAGAGTATCCGAACTAATCCGAAATACTCTGATAACAATCTTGCTATTTGCAACAATCTGTATTTGATGTAAATGTACTCCGTTCTTATTCTCTCTCCGTTGCAGAATAAATACTACTACGATACCATTTTGTTAAAGGATGAACTAAAGAGGCAGAAATTGGTAGCGAGATTCTGCTCAAATTACAGATAGTGACAGAAAGTGATAGAAGAGGAAAAGAGCGATAGAGAAAGAGTGTGTCTTACCGGAAGCCCATAACGTTGGTTGACAGTGCCTTGCGATTATTTATCGAGGTGGTGTGGAGTGCGGCAATGGGAAGGAGGCCGAATTACCGGTCCTCGGAGACACAGGCTCGCACTGCCACACAGTAACTGTTGGGACTACGCACTCTGTTGTCGTTGTTGGTGGTCGATGGTTGGTTGGTTGATTGGTTGGTTGGTTGGTTGGTTGATTGGTTGGTTGGTTGGTTGGTTGGTTGGTTGGTTGGTTGGTTGGTTGGTTGGTTGGTTGGTTGATTGGTGGTCGTGCGTGCGTGGCCCACGATTTGTCGTCGATAATCGGGGTCGTGACGATGGCCGACGGCGTTTCGACCGAGCGAACCGAGTGTTTCGCGATTCGAGTCGAGTACGAAGAGCGTTCAGAGTTTTGGCGGATTAGCGGACGATGCCGACCGAGAAAGGATATCAAGATAATCAACAATACAGTGTGAAGCGTCAAGTGTTCAAAGTGCACTCGCTGCGCTCGAGGCTTCGTGCACTTGTGTGAACGAAGATGCACACAGATGTTAACAGGAAGTCGGAGGGCGAGAAACTGATTGCGAAGGGTGTTTGCGATTCTTTTGACGCTGTCGGGACACGCGCTTAATGATCGCTTCAGAATATTCAGCACAGCGACTTACTGTCAACGAGATGAATGCCGCAGAATTCGGTCATTTTGAGCGAAAGCGAGGAGACTGAATAGGGAGGATAATTGTCAGGAGCACTTTGACCTGTCGCATTGAATTCATTGTTTTTACGTGTGCTCCAAAAACATCAGGTCATCAGCCAGCTGCTTTCTCATGCACAAGTTAAAGCCTACTTCCTCATAACGCAAGTCTACTATCTTCATTAGATGTCAGCAGATAAAAAGGACGGTAATTCCGTATGTAACTTTACTTACAAACTAATTAAGTAAGTAGAGTTAATTCTACTTTACGGAAAAATGTTACTGTGACTTTATGAATTCTGACGTAGCCATATTATAATGCCACATGATAATATTTTAAATTTAAAATATACTTTTCATACGTTTAAGAAATTAATCTGTAGTGGAATAAAATGTCAAGCATAATTTTACGAACATTATTGTATTACATTCGTTATGCTGATATACAAAAAGCACCAATTAAATATTAACCGCTCCGATCATTGTTCTTGATCGCTATACGAAAAATGTTTATAATTATTAACATATATATATATATATATTATAATCGCAATGGACTTTGTATGTTCAGTACGTGGCAGAAGCCGCCAGCTAAAGCGACCGTTAAGCTTGAAAAAACGAAGAAACGATAATCTTCCCGGCAGAACAATCAGCAGCGCGTCGCTTATGGCACACTTGGTGCGTCAATGCGGCAAACAACACTCGTAGGAGTCAATGAGAGGCTGAACAGCATAAGAACAGAAGAGGTAGAAAGAAAGAGAGCAACAGAGAGCGGAGAGTTGTGGCGCGTAAAGTTACACACGTGCGTGCAACGATATTGTAGAAGCACAACGACGAATTATGTTATCCGTTATTGTGGTCACAACGGCGGTGGCGGCGGCGCGGCGGCGACAGCAGCAGCAGCAGCAGCAGCAGTAGCGGCGGCGGCGGCGATGACGATAACATTGTTTCTCGCTTCGTAAAAGCCTGAGGTATAGCGAGAGAGAGAGAGAGAGAGAGGAGCAGGGATTCGACTGTCAGGCTGTGAGACGATACGATACGATACGATACGATACGATACGAGCAATCAGCAACAGGCAACAGCGGCGCGCAACAGCGATCGCAAATACAGATGAGCAGAGAGCACAGATCGTGATTGCGTTATCTTTTGGCTGATTTGGTGGAGAACATCGACCTCTTCGTGGAACGTAAGCAGAGCGAGAGACAGACACAAAGGTGGAATGAACATGGTGGTTTTGAACTCGAGAAAACCACGTCATATTCGAGCATTTTCGTCGACCGGGACGATGACTCCTCCGATGACAGAGGCGAAAAAGCGAAGGATGATTGAACGGTGACGAACGGTACTTGAAATACTTGAAATTTCGCAGATTCGCAGATTCGCAGAAGCGAAATGTTGTCGCATGATGGATTTGTTTAAGCTCCGATAGACTATATAGCTCCTACGGTCGTAATCAAGATACTTTCTACTTTTTCGGGCTCCATTCCGACGTCGACGAAACAGTTTCGCGCACAGCTCGACGAACCTACGTGACGGCTTTTAGCGAATGCTTGTTGGAGATTTCAAGTCTAATCCAGAATTGAAACAAACGCCGTACGCTATATACAAACATCGAGCGCGCATGAACGATGAAATAAGCGACGAGCACAACTGACTGTGAGATAAAACAGAAGGCGAGTATCGAAGGCGGGTCATCGTCGTGGTCGACGTTAGACACACGAAAATCTATAATCGAGTCGATCGTATCCCGAAATCTTGTTAAAATCCTTTCCAAGTCGGACTATTTCCACTTTGATCCGTCCGATTTTAGATAAACGATTTCCAGATAATAGATAAACTATGGATGACAAAATATGGCTTTTGACAAACTGCTTTTGAGAAATTCCTCCGTACATTAAGATCGTTCGCTCGGTCGAACCGCGCGTTCGACAGGACGTGATAGTGCGAGACAGATAAATAATAATAATTGCATCGACATCCGAGTTGTCACAAAAATGTTGGGAAATTGTTGGGAAAGAAGGGTTTCTAATTTTACAGAAGAGTCATGTGACTAAACATATAGGTGAGGGCTACACTAAATATGATTAGAAACGTGATTGTACAAAATTGCACGAAAATTTATATATAATGAAAAAAACTACATATTACCATATATTTGGTTGATTCTTTATAACATAATTTCAAAAAAAGATATCTTTTATGACACAGTCTGAAGTTAAATAATTAAGTAATTGTTGCGAAAGTGACTTGCTTTAACGACATTGCGTCTCCAACTCGTCTATTCCTTGGATTTTTTAACGAACAAAAATTTCCAAATTCTTTATTTTTGCTTTAGTATGGAAGCAATATATATACAATATTTTTTAAAAATCGAACGGTGAGAAAATTGGTAAAAATTTGATTTTCTACACAAAAATTGTTTTCTACAGATCGAAATAAAAGATGGGGAAAACAACATTAATAGAGAGAAAAAGAAACAGGCAAGTGATTCGCGTGTAAAGCACACGCATAACGACGATGGTCGGACAACCACAGGTGAGACATGGTGTACCAACACTCATTGTCAGATACGATGCACACGCGCACTCGCACACTTACATACATCTGGATGCACGATTATGATATGACGTTTATTAATGATTCTCTTAGTCGAACTAGACAATGATGGTGACCACGATGGTTACCGGCGAGACGAGACGAGACGAGACGAGACGAGACGTTAAACAACAGTAACGGTGACAAAATAGAGAAAGATAGAAAAAGAGAAAAAAGTGTATCACAAAATGCAGTAAAAATGGTCGTGGAGGTGTGACGAATGGATAGGTACAAAGACAAACAAACAGTCGGACGACGGACGAACGAACGAGCGAAATGATGGCCAAAAGAAGCATGGAAAATGTTTATACTCACGGCTGCCGCGTTTCTTATCGCCGGAGAGGCTCGTGGTCCTGCTGAGCTCGCCTTTGTTCGCTTTTAACGCTCGCAGACCCTCCAAGATCTCCTCGGGATCTCTCATCGGTCTAGTGAACGAGCTTCGCCGCCGATCGCGATTGTAGTACACTATAGCTTCTCTATCGGCTTCTCCCATGCTTCCACCTGGAAAACAAAGTTTAAGTACAAGCAATTAGATACAATTAGCGAAAATTATACATTTGTGATATCGAAGACATTTTTCATCCGTCCGCTTCGCGAAACGAAATTTAATTCTAATATACTTACAATTAGATGAAAGTTTACAATTGTCCGTACCGTTATTAAATAGATTGTAAATTGTTATATATATATATATACTACATAAGTATAATTCGTTTTAAAAAAAATGCTACGATGCTGTCATTCTCTCTCTATAATGTTATCCTTCCATTTTTTTTAATCCTTTGACGCCTGCTATTTTTTTACGATACTTTGCGATGCATCGATTTCTGTTGTTTACAACGTTTACGCGAGCATCTTCTAGCTGAAGTGACGTAATCGAATAGCGATAATCGAGGAAGCTGTTACTTAAGCGTGCCAAGTGCTTCGAGAGTAGCACTCGAGGCTACCCAACAATAGCATCACGCGGATAGTCCCACTCTATCATTATCATCTTTGAAAAGGAGCAAAAGAAGGGTAGGTTCGCTTGAAGATGATGGCCAGCTTGCAACGCGGAAAGCGGAACACAGGTTTATTGGGTTAAGTATCTGCGAACGATATCGAAAATTTTGACAAGAAAGTCTTTCAAGGCGAGAAATTTCAAAGTTCTGACGTACTCTAAGATTTCATTTCATTTATGTGTATTGAATGTGTATCATTTGAAAAATGCGTGCAAAATTGTTTGTAACAACAACAACATAAAAACATACATTAGATATGCGCACGCTAATTATTAAAAAAAATCATAAGTAAAAACTTTACATTTATAGTAAAAAAATATTTGTCCAAGATATTTTTCCTTTAATCGTTTAACTTCTTCTCTTGATTTTGCATAATAATTATCTTAGCAATACTAATTGTAAGAATTATTAATTAAGATAGAATTATAAGATAGAATTAAAATTTTCTTAAATGTTCTGGCGGGAGGGAGCTTAATATGAATTTAATTTAAGATATCATTTCTTTGTAATTAAAATTCTATCCTTCCGACAATAATATTAAATATTCTCGTAATTAAGTCTCGTAGTAATTTTTCTCGGTCAAGAGAGACACTAATGGGGGGACATTATTGAGGAAGCGTCCTCTTATCATCGACGCATCGTCTTGCACTGCCACCAACGATTTCTCTGGGAAAGGGAAACCGGCTGCACGTGCCAAATCTTTTCGTGACACTCACGTTTGCTGTCGGTGCCGCCCTGACTTTGGAAGCTGCTCCTGCGGCTACCCGGCAGAGATCTGCTGTAATCCCGGTTGAGCTCGTAGGGCTCAACCTCGAGTTGCTCAGATTGGCTGGAACCGCGTCTGGAATTGGCGTGCCAGGCATGGTCCGGATGCAGGAAGCAGAACTCTGGGCTACCGCTGTCGCTCTGTGTATCGTCGCTGTAGCTACGATCCCGCAGCTCTTTCCTAAATAATCTCTGTGCGACGTCCATCGATACCGAGCCGCGCGGCGAGCAATACGGCGACTTGCCTGTTCGCAGTCCGCGTGGATCCTCCAATCGATACCTGACATTTCATAGATACTTATGCGCGTACGATATTTCGGCGCGTGTAACATGCGACGGATGTTAACGGAATTTCAATTTTTTGCAATTGTAATTTATTTAACAATTTAATTATCATACAACTCGCTACATCAATTAATTTATGCATCTATTTATATATTTATTATTTATGAAAAGTACAAGTTTCACACATTAATATTTGTGATACATTTATATTGCAAAACTCATAATATTCGACATATTAATACATTTAACACATTTACAGTGCAATTGATAATAATAATCATTATAAATAATTATTTCTTAAAATTCTCATAAAGCTATTAAAAATATTATTATAAAAATATTATTATTTAAAAAATATATACATACATTAATTTTATTAAATTTATAATAATTTCTAAACATTATAGCAATTATAGTTTAGCTGGCAACATTCATAGACCATTTTATGTGTTTGTTTTACAATCAAGTACCGCATGATCTCCTCCAAATGATCATTATGATCATTATGATCATTATGATCATTATGACCGTTGCGGCTATCATTCCGATGCAAAGCAATTTTTCAAAACCTCCGTTCTCCGAAAAATACACTTACCAAACCGCTCTATCATTTTCAAGCGCTCGCTGAACATCGACAGTGCATTCACCAAGGAACACATTATCGCCATCGGGACAGTAATCCCAGAGAGTCACCTCGATCGCACGTTCCATCAGGCTCTCGCCGTCAACTCCGGTAAAGAACAATGTAGCGTTCCAGATAGGTTTCTGGGTCGGCTCAGCTACGATAGTTTTCAGTGGAGTTGCATCGCCGCTGTGTGAAGGTCACACAAGTGATTAATCTTTCAATCTTTCATCATTTTAAGCGTCCAAGTAGTCAGAGTAGAGTAAACAAAAGATTAAGAAAAAAAAGACGAAGAAAAAGAAATCAATTTAGCCAAGTTCTTAGAGAAGCAATTAATAAACACATCAATCGCGCTTATGCGAAATTAATCATGAAATATTAATCACGCCCTTATGTTAATATTAATGAAATTTACGATTTTTACTTTGCTTCGTAGCGTGCCAAGTTTTATACGGTCGAAAATCGATTTCACGTGTGAAGATTAACGTGTCGGATACAAGATCAATCCAAGAATTTATGACATGTCCATGGACTTACGATGGTGGAGCAAGGATAAGCTTTGCGAAAGCCTCCGGCAAGGTGCCGAATCCGGTGTCTTCTCGTGCACATAAGTCGTCGGCCATAAAAACCGAAACGACCAACTCCTTGCGCTCCGCCTCGTATGAAACTTGGATCTGTACGCGACCGGTCACCTGCCTCTCCTTCGCTATTTGTTCCTAAAAGAGGAGGATAGGAAATCAATCCTAATATTTCTAATGCATCGTAATTCGAAGGGGAATTGGGAAGGAGATTTCTGAACCTGCGATGGAGATGAATGTTCCTTGATTTTCGTAATTTCGATATCCCAGCTCCCAAAATAGCTCACAAAGCAGATAGTAATAAAGTGTTAATATTACAATGGAGAATTACTGAAAAACTCAAGTTTTTAATATACATATAATAAATATGAAAATTTAAAAAAATTCATTAACAAATTTATAGCAATAATACATATACCGATAAAACTCGAGAAAATAAAAGTCAATCAACTTAAAGATATCTAAACTCTTCTAGTCACAGTATATAAGATAGATTGAAGGATTTTTTTAATGGAACCTTCGTGCTCCACTCGCGGTTGTTGAGGAGACCGAAGCAGAGTTAATTTTGCATGCAGAAGCAGTTTTGCGGTGGAGTTTTGTTGAGAAGATAAAACGAAGAAGAAAGAAAAATGTGAGCAAACTAAGAGCAGTCCTCGAGGTTTAATTTTATTCGTGTCAAGACCCATTCCATGTCGCAGACCATACATATAGCAACTATGGGAATGTAATTGTGTAATTGTCTGTGCAGGGATGTAATCCTAGAAAAGTACTCATCTACTTTGCTCTTTTATTTAATTTTTATTTAACTCTTTCAAACTAGCTATTCGGGCTAATAATTAATTGTTTTTAATTCATCTTAATTTATAATTTATATAATTTATATAATTTTAAATCTTGAAATTGAGATAAAAATCTGACATTATAAACGATAAACAACAGTATGTACAGTTTGTACAGTTTTTGACTTTTCACAATGTTGATCAATTTTATAATTCTTAACAAAATTATAATTCTTACATTATAGAATTTATAAAAGTTTGTTTTTTTTTATGTAAAGTCACGAAAATCCTTATATTCGAAAAGTTGATAGAAAAATGTCAAAGTATGAAAATCCATAGTTTCTACAATTTTGAAATTTACAAGATTAAACATTTATATAAAGTGTTTAAAAATATTAATTAAATTAATCAGTTAAATAGTTTTATAATATTATAATATGTACATATGCGAAAAATTTATTCTTTATTATTAATGAGTAATGATAACGTGTCTGAAAGAGTTAACATGACTCTATTTACTTATTACAATATAAATCATTTGACATTTTTATCTTTGAAATAGTATCAAGAAAACACATTGAGCAATGTTAGATTACAAGCCTGTACGTGCGATACAGTCAAGAAAAACGTTCGTTTGAAAGCAAGCTTTTGTTAATTGTCGTTAATCTCTTCTCTTTTCACAACCGACGATTTATATATTTTCCTCTAGAAAAGTCGTCTTCTTTTCTCCTTTTCTCCTTCTCTCTTCCGATGTTTTTCGATCCTTCACCCATCTTCTCTGCATTCCAGCCTCGCATGCCTTCCCGCGTGTTCAAGCCCTTTATTATCACGAAAAAACATAAATCGTCCATCACTCTTTCTCTTTTCACGTACGGTTTTCCCGAACTGTAAATTGCTTGCTACATATTTACATATGTATTTACTGAAAAGGTAACTTTTTCTACGCAAGCAAACATGTGTATTGTCGCGACGCGCTTCTTCGGCTGCAATAACGTCATACGACAATGACGAACGTTTTAAAAATAATTTTATTGTAACTTTGTGTTCGCAATTTAGTATTTTAACATTTATTAACACAAATTTAACGTACATATATACTTTTGCGTTTTTTCAAAAGAACTTGTTTATGCAACGTGATCGTATTGTTGCTTTATTCAAATGAAAATGGAAACTAATTGATATCCTAGCTCTAAATGTTATTTCTATAAAATATAGGTTTTGAAATAGGATATGAATTTACGATGTAAATACAAATTTAATATCCTAATTTCAAAACTGAAATTTGATAATGCCGGGTGGGTAATTTCATTACTAAACTTTTGAATAATATGCTAATTTCAAGACTATATAGATAATATATTTCAACATGTATTTATATTAAATTGTAAATTTTTAGATAAAGTATACTTGGGAGAATTTTGAAAGAGACTTGGTAATAATTTTTAATAAATTATATTTATTAATTTATATTAATGAATTATATTTAGCAAATTTAGAAAAATAGAGTTTTTTTAAATTACGGAAATTACATGAAAAGTTACGTAAAAATTACGTAAAGAGTTGCCATCGAATCATGCAAATAAAATTCAATAGAATTAAGCAAAACTGGCAAAATTAAGCAAGTTTATTATTAAATTTTTAAATATTTATATGTATATCATTATATTACAATATACTATATATATCATGTTTGTTAATATTAATTTTAACATTTTATTAACGAATGGATGGATAATTATTATAATATACATATTTTTAACTATATCATTTGTGATGAAAAATGGAAAGTATGAATGAAAAAGTACAACATGGAAAGATAATTAATGATGATAAAATGGTCGGGATTATGCTTGAAGATTATTTTTACGAACAAACTCTGTTAACAGGTGCGGTCTCGGTAATGGGAATAGAAAAGTTATCGCGGATAAAAGCGAACGAGGATGGGAGAATCTTTTTATCCCGATTTAAAGTAGAAAGTGAAAAATGAATTTTAATAAAGATGACGATGAGATTGTGGAAAGAAATTATGGCGAAAATAATAATCTAACCTACAACTTCCTATCTCTCCCCATTATCTTTTCATGTAATAATGTTACATGTTAAAATAATATTGTCGCGTATAAGCGTTTCCCCGCTTAGTGATGAGCGTTGAAATTAGATTTGTAGTAAAAAGTATAAATCAAATATTTAAAGAATATTATTCTTTGACAAGATTAATCTGTTTTTTTGTAACGTTTGCATTATAAATTGTTAATAGAGTACCTATATCCTAAGTGATATATGTATATGAATTGTAAATTCAGACAATTGGACGATTATTATTAATATTATTCACTGTTCTATTTTTGACATTTATCAAGCGTTGTTATTGTTGTAAATGCATGTAATGCATCGATATATCATTTCGCTCTACAGTAGGTGTACACGTGCATAAATTCTTTTGAAGCCGAAGAAGAGCCGTTGCGACAAGCGTTAATGTACAATGTCAGTCTACGGTTGTTTCCAAAGCGCGCATTTCCCTAGTATAACAATCGGCCAGCATTGTGATGCACGTTTCGTCCCCCTTCCCCAGGAAAATTCATTCAGCGTATACTCGATGGAAGTGCATCCATTAAATCTGCGCGTGTGCACGTACCTTCTGTGTATACCATTCCGTATATACCAGGGAAAAGCGAAAACGTGACAACAACCAAACGCCCGCGTTTCCATCCGAGCGATTCGTGCGCTTGTTCGTCGTTACCGTTAAAGATTATCGGTTTCGTCGCCCCCTACGGCCCGCTCGTCGAATGTTGAAACATTGGAAACATTGGCGCTCACACTCTAGGCTCAAGCTCCGGAATAATGAAAAAATCCAAACGGAACGGAGCTCGTTAAACGCTTGTTCATATTTATTTATTTACCGCGTGCTCGCCGAACGACGCGTTGCATATCGATGGGACACTGAATTGTCGATCACCCTGCCGTCACGATCACATGCTTGCTAGCCGCAGCATCGCAATTGCGAGCGCGCTACAAGTGGATAATCTCTCGCAAAGATGACAATGCGCTCGGACGTTTGGCATTTGTGCATCACTCAGGACGAGTTTGGTGTTGGTGTGTCTGCGCTCGCAACCAAAATTGAGGATAGCGAACAGATATAGGGGGAGGGGGGCGGGGAGGAGAAAAAAGAGAAAGAGAAAGAAAGAAAGACAGAGAGCCATACATGTGTGTGTGTGTGTGTGTGTGTGTGTGTGTGTGTACGTGGAGCGAGAGAGAAGTTACGATCTATGAACTGAAATATCACTCAGCTAAACAACGAGACAGCCACGACAGAGAGACGTACGGAGAGAGAATTGAAAGAGAGAAAGAAAGAAAGAGAGAAAGAAAGAAAGAGAGAGAGAGAGAGAGAGAGAGAGAGAAAGAAAGGTGAGAAACGAGCCGCCAAGGAGGAAAAAAACGCTAGCGTACAACTAGAATTCGTGCCAGTTGGGAGAGAGTAGCGTGGAGGGCCAATATGCTAAACTTGCTCAACATGAACAACTTACATTTCGTCTTTTTCATTTCTCTTTCGTCTCAGCGGATCTATTGCTTTTTTTTTTTTTTCGTTTCTGATCATTATAGATCTATTTTTGTCTTTATGTCTTTACACGGTGTGGTCAGCTTTTGTCAGCGGGTATATACAGGGAGACATACAGTTGCATATATGCATGTATATATATATATATATATGTATAATATAAAGAAACGTAGATGACATCGAGTATGTACATTCGTATGGGTGGAAGTAACGGATTTTACTTAAAGTAACGTAGAGCAAAGAGAGACGGAGCAGAGTGTATAGAGATCCAGAGAGGAGTCTCGTGTAAGTCCATCGTACATCGGGATGAGTGAGAAGAGTCAGAGTTAGAGACAATACTTGTAGTAGGGTGGTGGGAGGGGAAAGAGAGAAAAGAGAGAAAAGAGAGAAAAGAGAGAAAAGAGGGGACAAGATATCACGACTGAGCGAGATATATCTAACGTAAGAGAGAAACGGAGGAGCTGTGTGCAGAAATGTGATAAGGAGAGAAAGAAGAAACAGTTAGAAAGTGAGAGAGAGAGAGAGAGAGAGAGAGACAGCGAAGGAAGACAAAGATGGATATACATTTATACATATATATGATCTTTCTCTGGCAGGGTAAATTACGTAAAGAAAGATCGAGTGCCACACAGCCTCCGTGTATGCATATAGTCGAGCTTCTCCGCGAGAATCTCCTTTAGCTTTTTTCCGCCATTTCTCCTTTCCGTTCGGCGGCTTTGAGACCGCTCTTTCGCAAACGAGGAGAGGACGAGAGCCTCATCGCGAACATCCAGACTTAAAATTATATCGAGAAAATCTGGAACAGTGTCCAGCAGCTTTGCCGGGAGAAATTAAAGAGCGTCGCGCGCACATATATATGTGTATGTATTTATTAGCAATTTATAGAGAGAAACGTATAACTTTTCATAAAAAGCAAACCTCTTTGAAAGCGCATTGTAAATGCATTGTAAATGCAGTTTTCCGCGTTTGCAAACAGCTGACTCTCTTCCTTTATCGTTCGAAATTCGTACCAAAGTAAATTGACAGATATATTAAATAAGCGCGAAAATGCTACAATGATCGCCGCGTTATAATATTATAATAATGAGTATATAAATGCTTTGAACTTGAAAATATTCAAGCTCCGAACAAATCGATCGTATAATATTAAGTATTCGACCGAGTGAGAATAGAATAACTCGTTTTAATAATTCCGTAATTATTAACATACACAAAATATTAACGTGAATAAATCTCGCTCGACACTATTCCATTCCTTTCAAACTGTCGAAAGTAAAAGAATCGCCGGCTCGAAATCAATCCGGTGAGAAATTCGACATTCGACATTCGACATTCGACATTCGACATTCGACATTCGAGTGCGGATCGCGCGACGGATCGCTTCCAGGCGATTTTATTCCGCGCGACATCAGCAATGAAGCAAAGAAAGGAGAACAGCAACGACACAACTCGCCCCAACTGGCACTTTCGTTTTTTTTTGCGCTGCGCGTTTTTCTCGAATCTTGCTCTCGTTGCACGTTGCGCGTTTATTGTAACAGCACGTCTTGCCTCTCATTGTCAGAGACGTGAAGTGAAAAGTGAAAAGCGTGACATTCGTTCTCTCTCTCTCACGAAAGCGACGGGCACGCTCGCGCTGTCTTTCTTTTTCCTTTTCTTTTCCTTTCCTTTCCTTTCTTTTCCTTTGCGCCACCGCTTACGTCACTAGAGAAGAATGAATCCCGGAGGATGCGCCAACACGTCACTATCATCCAATTTTATCGCTTTAAATACTCTGCAAAGGGACTCGAAGGGACAGCACTTTGTGTACTTTTACAAGTGTGATTTTCAAGCGCGACGACCAAGCGCGCGCGAGCCCCCTTGACTCTGAATCTATCTCGCCTTGAGAAAATGTTAATTAAAAACGCGCGAAATACATTTCAAATGCTTCAATGTAAATATGTCTTTCAGCAAAGCGTTAGCATGCGATTAGCTTCATAAACTTCAAGTCCATTTACTAAGTATACGATGTACAAAATTGATGAAAGTAATCGTAGAGCTCGCGCTGAAAAGTTAATAAATCCTCGTTATTAAGTCGCTTATTAAGTCCTACAAGTCTCTAAACGCGTTATTAATAAGTTATAAAATTTATACATCTATTATATTTTCCACACAGATACGTCGCGTAGACTAATCTTATTACATCGCTTAGTAAATGACAAATTGCAGAAATCTCTATATCCTGCCTCAGATCGTTCAGATCTATCATCTCGTTTTCATCCGCCCAACATTATCGTCAACCGACTTCTGTGTGTTTCACTCACTAAGGGCCTTTAGAATCGACGCTGCAACATCGGAAATGAAGAGATCGCGGGCTTTACGCGCGCGAGCTCTAAGAATTACCAAGTAATAATGGTTACACATGTCAGAGGCACCGTCTATATGTATATTCGTCTTGTTCCTCTCGCGAATTCCACCACTGACGAGACATACAATACGCGAACAAGGAAAGACCTTTCGGTGTAAAACACTTGTGTTTCTTACATAAAAATTGCGTTAAAATTGCACTCTTTCTCTCTCTCTCTCTCTCTCTCTCTCTCTCTCTCTCTCTCGTCAGAGTGTTCCGATTATCTGAGTGAACTCTGTTGATTCCGGAAAGTGTTATTTCAGATACTTTACGCAGTTCTGCTGTTCTGTGTCTGTCTGCGCGACGCAGTAAAGATTAGATGCAAAACATGTAAAATGTAAGGGAAAGAGTGTAGCACTGAAACAATTGGTTGATGACAGAACAAATTTCTTCGCATGACAAGAATTTGGATGCACTTTTCAAAAGCAACTTTTGAAGGTAATTTAGAATTTATACGTATCTAGTATGACTAGTATGAAAAACAAACAAAGGAGTAATGCTCTTTCCACAAAATATTGATTAACCTGCGTCACCTGTGAAAAGTTCGACCTAACTGTGAAAAATCGGTCGCATGTCACGCGAATGCGCCAAATTGAACCACCGATATTTATATATTATATCATTTCGACGTATTTTCTCGCGTTTCACTCACCTTTCTCTGGCCAGAGACGCTCGAGCTCGAGCTCGGCATCATCTTTCAACGTCTTTCAACGTAATCACCTGCGTAAAGTTGGATACTTTTCGCAGCGCGCGCGAACGCGCCAAATTGATATTTTTAACATAATTATTTTTATTAATATTTCGATGTATTTTCACTGGTTTCACTGGCCAGAGACGGCCGAGCTCGAATCTTCACTGCGATCTAATCATTTTGACTTTATCGACGATTATTAATATTCTCCTTTAGTGTAGATAAATTGTCGCGCCTTTTTTATTTTTCTTATTCGCGCTTCGCGGAGAAGTTGCAACGGCGATCACGTGACGGCGAGCGTGAGCGATCGGGAGCTCAGTTCGCGCCAGTTGGCGCGTCGCCGCGCCGGCGATCGGTGCGCGTTTCCGCGAGCTTTCCGAATCGGCCGCCGCCGATTCTCGCACTCTCATTCGGGCGAATTGGCGAGAGTGTCGAGAATCTGCTCGCCGTTGGGTCCTGCATTCGCGATCGAGCGCGTCCGTTATGATAATGTCTAATAAAGATAATGAATAAAGAGGGATATGTTCCGGGATACGGACGGGACGCGCTCCGCGACGCGACGCGACGCGGCATTCGATCCGCCGCCCAACATTTCGTGCCTCAATCAATGTCAGATCATGCCGGCCGGCCGAATCGAGAAGAATCGAGGCCGTCGCCTCTGGGATTAATCGAAACGGTAAGACAACTCGCTTGCGATGTTCTCGCGCGCCCCGTCGGCCATTTTGCCGAGCGCGTTATTCACGGAATTCTCGGAATGACTCGGCGCGGCGCGTCGATTTTCGCTCTTTTTGTTGTTTTTGTTTGTTTTTGGTGGCGCGGCTGTTGACGTTTCTCAGAATTTTTCTTGTTTTCGACAGCGTCTAATTTCCCGGAATTCTTTCACGGTCAGGGCCAAGGCCGCGTCGGGCACGCGAACCGAGGACGTTTAGTCCAGCTCCTGACTGTTTTTACGTTCATATTTACCTTTCCGCGGATGGACTGGACTTTATTCCCAGTTTTACTTATTTTACTCTGTCTTTCTCTATTATATATATATATATATATTTAACGTGATACGCGTTGAACGCGAGTGCCCTTCTGTATCTGTGATTGATTCCGTCGGTAATTTAAATAATATTGCCGTAATTCATTCCAAGACTTTCTTTTCATAAACATGTGTTTTGTGTTCTAGTGCATCGAGGAGCATCGAGGAATATTAAGGTGTACGATGTCGAGGTAAGTCCCTTCATGTGTTCTTTCTCTGCAATGTAAGAGAATAAAATAATTCCCCTCAGTGTTTCATATTTCCCTGTAACGGCTATAAATGATAATTACGGAAATAAAATTGCCGTAAAAAAAAATCGAAAGGTTTACAATCCATGACGGACAATTTTCGCAATCACAATTGCGCGTTTCCAAACGCACAATTTTTTAAAACAATTTCGTACCGTTGAGTACCGTAATCAACAAAGTTCATCGATCTCGGCGTTGCACGTACGCTCCCACAATATATTCCCGATTATTTCGATAAACGTAGCACAACTGCTGCTACACGTCTGCTTTTTACAAGATCGAGGTGAAAAACGAAAGGGTGTGTTGGAGAGATTTGAAAAGCTGCACTGTAAACTGCCGGAAGCATCTAAATCTAAGTCGTAGCAATCTTAGTCTTATTCTCGATAATGGTATTTAAAACACATAATTTTTCGTCTAAACGTACTTGATAAATCTGCACGAGTATCATCTGATCCTTTAACATTCATAAAGGTAAAAATCTATAGGTAATATACGGCTTGTTCAATGCCGAAGAATGCGTATGTATGTCTGACAAAAAGCATTGAAAGAAGATTCCCGAAGGCAACCGTATTTCACCGTATTTCAAAAAATTGAAAATTTTTCTCTAGTACAAATTATTTTTTTATCATTCTTATTTGGTAAGTATATTTTGAAAACCAAGATTTATAAAATCAACAAGAATGAAGAAGATTGAGATCAACAGGAAAGAAGAGAATGAAAGTGATACAAGTATTTAAAAAATATTCGATATATAAAAAATTTCAAAAGGGCAGAAAAATATATAATTGTGCAGTATTAAGTATTCTTTATATAAATCGAAAATTTCCGGATTTTATTTATTTGTACTTGATACGATTTATTGAGTACTTGACGTTTGTAAAAGCAACACGAGGGTTGTTGACTCATAAAGTCAATTTGTCATATTGTTAGCATTATAAATAACGTTTCGTTTCAAACAGCAATAAGCACGCGACGCGCGCTTGAACAAGCTTTATATTCTATATGGACTTTTATTGGTCCAACTGTAAAAATCCCTCGCGAGAGAGGACACACAGTGGTCCGTAACAAAGTTCTAGTCTGTAGATCAAGTAATATTTACACGGCCGATCTCTCGAAGATGATTGGCTTGATGTATGATATATATCCAGGCGAATCCGCATCATTTCTTTCAAGTGGCGCAACCAAGTGGCGAAACCTGAGCGCGAGTTTTCAGAGCTTACAATTATTACAATTAGTCTTTCGGCTTTTTACCTTTACCTTTTTACAAGACTTTGCAAAGCTTGCTCGAGCAAGTCGGAAGCAACAACATTCTTAATTGTTTATGCGATAAAATAGAAATTGAAGATGAATGTACATATTCATCTGTTGGGTCTTGGCGATAGAAATTCAAGCTGTTTGAATTTCAGGTTTCGACTTACGCAGTAAATCGCAGTTTCCACCTACGGATTGCGGATTTATGCCGAATTCGAAAGAATTCTTAAGTTGATAAGTATTTTATCAAAACACCCAATATACCTAAAACTGCGCTAAAACACTAGATTCATTAGATTCATCCTGTGTTGATCCGCGCTTTACAATCGCTTCTACGTCTCGAAGCTCGCGTTAATATCTAGGAGCCGTGCGAGTTTCCGCTTCCGCCCGTTCGCTGTCTCGAGAAAAACGAGGAATTATTCTGGAAACACGAGTGATCTTGAAGATTTCTTAAAGATTCTTACAATATGCACGATTGTATAATAAAGAAAGAGAAAGAGACTCAGCCATTGATCTTTGATCCGTATCATCCTAGATCAATTGTTACTAGTTTTTTCTTTAATGAGATTATATCAATATGATAGTACCGACGATATAATATGGTTAAAAATAGAAAACTATTACTATATAAAATGTGCTTGTACTTGTAGCGAGAAATCTTAGAAAAACTCTAATGTTTTTTTGCAAGAATCTGCGGGATTTATTTTTTATTTCATTGCATTCACTTTTTAACATGTCTGAATAATTATACTATTTTTATATTAAATATCTGTTGATTTATAGCAATCAAACGCTATTATTATCGTAATTGTTATTATTGTTTCTATTATTAACAGTCTTGTTAGAATTGTAATTCCAATTAGAGTAAAAAGTATTTCGTATGCAAAAGATCCCGCACGTTTCCTGAACTGATATATATATATATATATATATATATTTGTTTTTTTTTTATCAACGCAATACATATATATTCAATTAAATGCACACATATTAACGATTCGTAGAGAACGATCCCATACGCTGTACAAACGCTTTCTAAAAATGAAGTCTTTTTATAAAATTCAGCAATTGTATCGTATTATAAATTTATTTTTTATTTACGTATGCGTGTACAGGACGTGTGACAAACATCTGACGTCCCGCAGTATTATTAGAGCGAGAGAGAATCCAACGACGAAATCTTTTTATATGTTAAAATTTCAATCACTCGTGTTCTCAGCGTGTTCTCTCAGATGTCGAATTCACGCGACCGATGCTGACTTTTCGCGAAAACAGATGACTTTCGTAAAAATCCTCGGAGGCGCGATGAGCATACGGGCCGCTCACACGGCGATTCTCTACGATTGATTGTACGAAAGCTTTTCTCTTCAGACAGAAATCGGTTGCGGTGTCGCGTAGAGGCATTTGCCTCTTCCCCCGTATGTGCGAAACCGACGGACGGAGGTGTTCTCGTGAACTCGCGCGATTGATCGATGTAATTACACAGCCGGCCGATTCGTCTGCGATCGTGTCGCGATAATTAATTGGGGAGATCGATAGGATAACGCGCCACGTTGGAATAAATCGGCGGCACGTAAACGGTAAACGGTCGAATTAACGGTTGCACGGAACGGTGACGGCCGGGTGCCGGGTGCCGGGGTTCTAGCGTTAATAGATAAAATTATTTTAACATGCGACAGGTCTCGGTAGCATTCAAAATTCTGCGTATTAACCATACCACGCTCGGGAAAAAGAAGCATTCTCTCAATTGGCTGTAGCGTTCAACGTTATAGAGAAATTCATATTTAATTCCCTTAAACTTTACAACTCTATAGTTGTAAATATGTTTCAGATAATAAAGTCGATAATCCCGTCTATTGATATCTACAATAACGTTAACTGTCAATAACAGCATAAATACTTAATGAGAACGAATAATTTCTCCCTTTGGTGACATATATATATACATATATATAATAAATATAAAATTTGCAATTTCGTAACAATCTTTACAATTTCCTTGATATTTGTTAGACTTATTTTCATCAGTGTGCGACTTTTCATGGAATAATCAGATTCTCAATTTTCACGTTTTTCACACGTACGATTTGCACAATCCTGGCGGTTTAGGAAAGAACACCCCCGCGATTGCGTCGAAGAAAACGAAGCGGCGTACACCGTAACGCGCATTTCTGCTAATGATTGTACGAGTGCTGCTGTATGGCCTAAAGGGATCATATATAACGTACTAATAAATTTAAGTTGCTCTCTCGAGTCGCGTCGACTCGACAAGTCCTACGATCGATATCAGCCAGTGGAAACCAGTGCCGTCAATGATATTCGAAATTTACATTACTTACATTTCGACGATTAAATATTATTACCTTACGCGCGTAAAATTATAAATAAACGAATGTCGATAATGTCCCTTTTTTTTTCTTTTCATATTTTTGTATTTTTTTCTTGTATAAAAGACATTAATTACGTATTTATATATCTGTAAATATCTGTATGTCTGTTCAAGATTCGCGTCTTTATAAAAATGCGCTCTTTTAAATTTTGTACAAATGTCAGGCAATCACATAACGCGCGAACGTTCGCGTTCGTTAACTGCGGATCCATACAAACATCTCGCAAGTTACTATCCGAATATTGAGTAGCTTTAAACGCGAACCATGCGATGCGTAATATTCAACGCACGGATACGATTCAATGGAATAATTGCGACATTCGTGTAGCATATTTTTCGAGATTCTCTCCTGCATGCTGTTCGCGCGAGTATTCAAACTAGTGGCTAGGATCGCCACTATCGATTGGAAAACAGCGTGCCATACCACCCGCGCGTCATTCGGCATCATATCACTGGCATTGGAACGTTCGAACAGCGTGTTATCGGATATTCACGGCACTGGTTCAACCTATAAATTGCGAGCGTTGCTTTTTTTACTAGCTACAACACAGTCTTGTTCTTAAATTTTATCTGTAATCTGTAATCTGCTCGATAGGTAATTCGAGGAAATTGTACGACTGCTAGGCGAGCGATAAGAATTTCGTTCATCCTTGTTAAAACTCTCACGTCTGGTAAGATATCCATCGGAGCGCTAAATCAGTAGTAAGCTTTAAATCATGTGACGATCACGAGTAAAACCGATAAAAAGCAAAGAATTAAATAAAAGTAATTAGCGATAAATTTCCTGTAGTTGATACGGGTAACGTTTGATCATTGACTTTTCGTCTTCTTCTATTTCTTGTCATATTATATAACTTTTGTAAAAGAAAATAGAGGATACGATACCAATTTAAAGTCTGAATTTTTGAAAATTGTGAAAATGCACCATGAAGGAATGGAATATCTTTCGGATGGTATGTTGCTCGCTACTAAAATATTCTCATATTATTATACCTCGATAGCTTGCTGAGAAATAATTCCAAGTAGTCGAGAGAAATAGAATAAATAGATTTAATATAACATAATAAATGTGAAATAAGGAAAAGACTCTGTTACATATACTTTACGAGTCGCGAAATTTTTTGAAAACTTTTTGTTTTCAAAAACTATTAGTTTTCTCCGACTAATATCGTACAAAACGCGATTGATAATCTCGTATCTCCATTTCTCCTAAAGTTTAGAAAGCTACGATAACTTCTATTACACTCTTGTGTCTGGAGTTCTAAAATCACGCAAACTCGAAGTAAGTTTTTGCTACAGATCAAAAACTTTATCTTGTTACTATCTCGCTATATATTATCAATCGAGTTGGATTTCTTTATTTCGCAGTTCTTTCTCCTGAAATTACCTAATTCTCCAGAAACACCCTTGAAAGTAAGTTCCT
Source organism: Tetramorium simillimum (assembly GCA_011636635.1). Lineage (NCBI taxonomy): Eukaryota > Metazoa > Arthropoda > Insecta > Hymenoptera > Formicidae > Tetramorium > Tetramorium simillimum. The sequence goes on along the minus strand of VBVQ01000175.1, from coordinate 29,282 downwards.
ACACAATTCTTGATTATATCTCTGTTCGGACAGACTTTTTCCTTCGTCATCGATGCGATCTTCGTAACTTATCTGAAGCGACCGCGACAATGCGAATGAGACATTTTGCTTCGCAAAAAAAAAAAAAAAAGAAGAAGAAGGGGGGGGACATTATTATAGTTCGTTACATCGACGTACGTACAATATTTACATGTACATAGCAGTCTTCGCGCACGATCAGTGAAAATGCGCAGTAGAATTGTGCCGCATTATATATTGTGTTTTGCCGGGATAAAATGGCTGAACTGCGTGACTCGAGTGGTCTTACGTTTTGCGAATAATGCTCGGTTAGAATACTCGACTTTCGTCAGCTTTTTTTAAGGACCGCCAGCTAAGCGTTCGGCGAAGATTGCCGGTCCGTGACCGAGAGATAAAATTTAGAAAGTAATTCTCAGGTATTATCGACGAGTTTGAAGACCAGAATAATCGGGGCATACATAAAATGATTAGTGAAATTCAATGAAAATAAAATGATATCAAATTTGTTTGGCATTATACATAAAAGCATCATAAAAGCTTAGCGCAATCGTTTATATTAATACCAGCATTAAACTGGTTAACAGATGTGAGTATGTGTGAGTAAAATCTCAATTTGCAATTGTAAATTGGCATAAATTTGAAATCTCGTAAAGTAAATTTATATGAAAATTGGAGATAAATCATTCTCTTTGATAAATATAAAATATTGAAAGAAAATATATTTAAATTCATGCAAATGTATGTAATTCATGCTGGGGGGTAGAATCCGAAGACGTCAGTCTTATTGCAGAATGCTTTCTTGCTCGCCAAAATTTATAGGTATTTATAGGTATTATAGGTATTAAAATTAATTATAATTAATGGAAAATTTTTTTGTAAATTATGTCCGTAACGTATACGGATTTCAGCACATAACAAAGCTCACTTTAACTGATTTGCACGTCGACGCTAAAGCCGCGCTCTCTCTCTCACGCACTCTTTCACACACGTCACGTCTGTCTGTACACATCTTTCGTTGACAAGTGTGCACTATCAGTTCGTGTTCGTGTACGGCTAATGAATTGTACTTATATTATATACAAAACAAAGAGATTATGCGAGAGGACGCTTTTTTGTTCGTCTGCGCTCTCCCTGCGCTTTTCTCTGTCTTTTTTTTCTTGCGCTCTTATATTCACGGCTTATAAGCGTGCTTATCCCCGAGTCTGCGTATGCATCGTGTACATCGTGTAGGATAATGAGAGAAAGATAGAAAGAGAGAAACGGTCAATGTGTGCGTAGGTGTCAACTTATTAACTCGTTATACCGGCGTCTTTGGCAATTTCCTGCGCGTCGGCGACGGTGGTGCTTTCTCCGTTTCGGTGTCTGCAAAAATATATCAAAATGCATCAGTGACGCATGTTGCTTCACTGCTTTTCCATAGCGATTATGACGACATCTCTGCAGTAGCCGACTATGCCGACCTCTTTCGACATATGCGAGAGCAAAAAAAAATGAATTTGTATATAGAATTCTTCGGAATTTGTACATAGAAATTTAACGCGATCGCGTTTGAATGTTGGGTAGCGAATAAAGAGCAAATATTCGGGAGATACGAAAATACTTGTTCATCTTGCGGATATATTTTCGAGGAAACGAAATCACTCGTATTACTTCGGAGGCATTTATTTCTAGTACGATGTGTACAGGCAAGCCTCTCTACGCGCGACTGCCCACCTTTAAAATTTTTTCTATGATGACCTATTTTCGAAACAACTAATCTTGACCACTGACCTCGAATTAGCTAAATGTAATCAATACAAATAGTATATTTATATTTTATTACAACGGCCGTTCATATTACAGATCAATAGAGGATATATCATATTTTGTTTGGTATTGATTTGGATGTAAAATTCTTTTCATAGAACTCGTGTTTTTTAGGGCATGAAAATCGATGAACGATAGCCGATTTTGCGGGAAACTATGTAATGAAATTTTATACGTAACGAATTTTTAATTTTAACTTTTATATCGATCTGCAATAAAATGTTATTTCATAAAAATTACTTGCTAAGTTTATACAAAACTGTTATTTTGATATTAATGATGTATAATCGGAGATTGTCCTTATAAATTATTCAATTGGAAGAAACTTTAGAAACTTATTTTAGAACGTAGAACAATATTACCACTCGCGTTTTGGCAAATTTTCTCTTCTGGTACTCACCCATCAGCAGGCCCAAATTTGTAGGTGTTTTTCCGGATTGCGGATCGTCCAACAAATCTCCAGTACTGTTTTGCGAATCGGTCACCGAGAAACATGGGGCGAATAGAACAGAGAATCGAATTATAGTTGAGTCTCACGATTCACGATAATATTACCGTATGCATTAACTTACATTTCGGTCGTGTGTTCCACCACTAATTCCGCCACGTCGTCGGTTCGTTCAATTATCTGCTGCACCTCCTCGAAACTTCGATCGATCAAAGACACGCCGGACCATTCTAGCACCTACAAATAGCCATTTGAACCATTTTGAACCATTTTGAACAATGCATGTATTATTCCATGATATAAAAGTATAATATCCATTTTTTAATATTATTTTACAATTTTACAATTATTATGCATTTCTACTTTTTGTATGATGACAACTGTGTATGATGATTACTCTTAAGTACGTCAAGCAGAACGAACTTTATGAAAAAACGCGAAATATCTTAAAAACGTAATTTTTGGACGCAACTTTATCGCAATATAGAACATCTCATCTCGGATATGAAAGAGGGGAAAGCAGAATTGTTTAGAAATTCCAGACGGTTCCAGAGCCCCCGGCCTTGGTCCTGAAATTAAACGTTGAAACGCGTCTTGGCGAGGCAGCAACAGGGTCGAATTGCAATCGGTCGTAAAGCATCCGGTCTCTCCGGCTCTTTAAGCACTTTAATTATTTTAATTACTTGAGCGGATTGCCGTAACGAAGACGGCGGGGGATCGTTGCCAGAGGTGAATGACGGGGGCTAAGCTGCACAAACTTTTGGGGGGGAATCGCCGTGTTAATCCTTAAGGCCACTTGGCCGAAGAGACATTAAGATTAAGGGCCCGTCTGTCTTAACTCGTTATAAGCCATTTGTCGTTGTGCAGTAAGATGAAAAAGCGTTGCAAAATTGATGAAATAGGCTCGGCTAACAGAAACGCGTGCTTAATCAGTTAAGCGTAATCAGCAAATTTAATAAATTAGACTCTCCAATTTCGAGGGATTTTCACGAATTTGGTTCCCAATCTTATTTAGCAACTCTTTCCATACTTCGTATTCTCATACGTCGTATTCTCATTCCAAGATGCGTGCAAAGTGTAATTACATTTTAATTGATTTCACACACAAGATGTCGCTCGTAATAATTGACGAGAATCGAATTAAACATCTGTGACTAGAATACTATAATTATTACGGTACGATGTGAGAAAAATTCACGGGAGTGATATTTATATTGTTTCGCATTTTTTCACAATGAAATATTGAAAGCATTCGCAACACAACATCACGGATCAACGGTCAACACGAGTGTCGACAGTTATTAAATCGCAAAATTTACGAATTCGCTTGTCGCATATTTGTTTCAATTATTGCATATTGTATGTAAAATTTGAAAATATATTTGTCATTATTTTCTACTTAATAATAATACCTGTTTAAGACCCTTGAGAAACATTCCTTTGAGAAACATTATACCACGCGCGTTAATTACACAGCACCCGACGGCTCTCAATTAAACCGCGAGTGGAATCGAATGCAAATCGCTGTAACATACGTCAGGGGAGAAGAAAACACGCGCGCGCGATCGATACACCGTACGGCGCTATTTTTCTCTCGAATGGGAAAGCGTAAGAGCAAAAGGAGCAAAAGGAGCAAAAGATGGAATTGCGAACGGTGTTTGGAAATCGATTTCGCGCATTTTAAAATGGACTAAAGCTAGGCAACTAAAGCTATACTTTGAGTAGTTATCTCTGTTCTATAAGCGTATGATGAGCGTATTATAACGTCTGAGATAATTGTTGGCGTTGAAAGACGTTGAAAGATATTAAACGTGCATCACGTGATGAAATAATTGATTACTCATGTCCTCTTTTCATAGTACACAGAAATGTGTAACTCGAATACGAGTTGGCTCATGTACAATTCTATGCATGCGCATGTCGCGTGAACACCCCCCCATGCATTCTCATGACAAGTTCGCTTCGCGGTACTCGGTACAACAGGCTGCTGCACAATTTTCCTTTACAGACGGAACATTTATCGTCGCTGTAATATAGACAGCACTCATATTCGAAGGCTTATAGCGCGAAAAATAAATTTTCCATTTATGTTCATTTACTGACAGATTCTCGCGCGAAATCTGCCATTTTAACGAAAAGAATTGAGTGCAAGAAATCCGAAGAGAAATATGCAATTTTAAATCTTACGATATTTGATGAAATGCAAATGCAACAATAATGTAATGATTATGCGATACTACTCGGATCTGTGTATGATGTGTATATTTAACTGAACGAAAGTTTTCCTTTCGTGATAAAGAAATGCCTGCGATGAGAAACTTTGCATCGAAATGGAAATATTTATCCAAGCAGGTGGGAAGGTGTTTCCAACTTTCCAAATATTGTCAAATAACTTTCGTATGCGAATCTTTCTGCTTTTGCATATTCCCGGATGCAATAAAGGGAAATAAAAGGAAAAAAAAGAGAAAGGTAAAGACAGGTATAGCAATGTAGAATTTTTTGTTTGATCAATTTTTTGTTTTTGTTTTTTTATAAAAGTGAGCCTTTTTGCTCCTTACTTTGAGAAGATCTCAAAGTATTTTTCCATGTCCATGTATACATACATATATATATATATACTTTACTTACATTTCAACTCTTTCATCTCTTTAATGTCTTTTTAATTTATTGAATCTTATAGTATCTTCTTTTTTATTTATTGTACATTTCTAGTATTCTTAAATTACTTTTGAATTTTGCAGCTACATGATTAATGCTATTTCGCATTTTATATACACAATTTTAATTACATAATTTCCTTAAGTAAGCTAGAATCTCTCTGAATTTTCTATCTCCTCGACTAAATTACCCCTCGGTTTTTTTTCGAATCATTCTACACGTTTTGATAATCAGACTCGCTTCAATTCGCAATCATGCTACCTCACGCACACGTATTCCGCATTATTACACACGCGAACAATTTTCTGTCTCGGTGCTTTAAAATGAGCTTTTCAACGTTCACGTCACATTGTGTATTCGCGTGGACTTTTTTCTCTGTCTTGAACTCTTATAAAGGGAAGATTGTAGATGCGGTAACTAGATACAGGAAATGACGCGTATGAAAGCGATCAGCCACCGTTTGCCATTTCCGTGATCCTTGTTCATTGTATGATATATTACATCGATCAGTCAGAAAAAAAATGCAATACGCGTTCGTGAGTGGGGGACACGCTGAAGAATATTCATAGAACATTGACGGTGACACGATGCCGCGAAATTAACTAAAAAAAAACCCCGCGTGATTTACGCCGATCTGTCGATGCAATCGGTGCAATCGAAAGCTATCGGAGTTAAAATCAGTATTCGATGTGATATGTGAGATGTGAGATGTGGGTTGCCGAATTGCGGTATTCGGGATGCGAGACGGCGACATTTATTACAGAAATTATAAAATAATCGATTTTGAATTTGTTTTGTGCCTCTGATTGTGTTTGATATTTACTATCAGTGCTAGAAAAATAATGTACATGACATAAACTATAAATTTTCAGTACTGACAGTAGTGATTATCGAAACTCAAGATTGCAAAATCACCTTGATAAGGATTAATCATTTTTATAACTGTATACATATATATATATATATATATTTATATTTATATATATTAATATGTAATTTTCTTACTTTGTGTGTAGATATTACTTTAGTCTCCATTGAATTCTTGAGATTATTATATTAAAAGATTATTACAGATTGAAATATTATCTGTCATTTTCTCTGTCTTTCTTTTTTTCTCTTTCTACTTTTATACAAATATACACATATGTACATACATACATATATACATATACGTATATAGATATATAATTTTTAATAAAATATAATTAAAATATAATTGCTAGAACGAATCAAATTAAGGCTAATCAGTAGTATAGAACTATCTTCAATTTTTTTTCTTAAAATATAAATATGCATAAGCAACTGTGATAAGCGGAAAATGTTCTACATCGAAATTGACTTCCCCTTTCTTTATTTTAAAATCAGTTTTATCGTGTTATTTACGATGCACAAGTTCCGTATCTTGTCCCGTTTGAAAGCATTATTTAAAATAAGTGACTCGTGTGCGCCTCCTGCTGCGAGTATTCAGTCCTCTCGAGAAAGGCCTTTCCTTAGTCTGATGTCGTTCCGAAAATTTACAACACGCCCCATTCGTTCGCAAAAGTGGAAACACCGTACTTCCAGAACAAATCTGCCTCACGATATTTGCGACAAAGAGGGAAGAGCGTCATGTTTCGTCATACATTTTTCGCGCTATAATGACGCGAGAAAACCGTGTTTGAGCGACGCAGAGATAAAGCGTGAAACGTGAGATTAATGTAGGTCCGCTAGTATAGAATATTCGCGCGGTGAAGGAAATATCACGTCGCGACAGATATAATGTGGGAATATATGCAGAGTATGAAAATTTTTTTCAACGGGTTGGCGAGAAATAAAATTTCGGAAATTACGGTATCACCAACGTATTCATGGAGAAACACTACAATTAATGAGCCGCAATATTTACATTGCAAGTGCAATTCGACATAATTCAGCGATCTTTCGCAGAGGAATATGATAGATAAAACAAAATATTCTCAAGTCTTAAATTGTGTAATTTAAGTATTTCAAAATTAAAACTTTTTGATTGTTTTTTTAATTGATTGAAAAATTAATAGAACATCTAACTAACGAATTAAAGTAGGAAATGCCGATTTTTTTAAATAACATGAAAAATTTTCGAAAACAAAATTTTATTTATGTGCAGCAGAATATTCATTTTCACAATATTTTATTTTATTTATTTACTATATTAATTTGCATATGCGCTGTAAACAATTTTGAATTTTTATATTTTTATATTTTTTCTTCGCAATGAGTTGACATGTTTCTTTACATTATCTATTGTTAAATTACTCTATATTTTTTATTCATATTTATACATAATTATTGATTCATTTGCATCGCGTAGGTATTATAAATATTATAGTATAAATATTCGTTCAATAAATATTCAATAAATAACAAATTGAAAAATGTAAGAGAAAGTGGAAATAATGCTTTATTTATCTCGCCAGATTTTACTTGTTACAAATTAAACTTATTGTAAAATTTATTTGAGTTTAAATAACAGAATCTTCAAATTTTCATTACAAAATATGTATACATATAATTGTAATGTAGTTATGAAAACCTTTTTGATATGTATCGGCAAATTTATCTTGTCTTGAAATTTGTCTCGTCTAGTAAAATTGATTTTTTAAACATATTTTTTATCATCATCAAATTGAATTAAAATAAAAGATATATTTTTTCAAAAAATTAGCGATTTGTTCAATTCATAACCAAGAGTTGTGATTGATGAAATATTAAATCAGAACAGTGCATGATGTTACGTTATTCGATTTCATATCACTAGAAGTTATTTTAATCCTATTGACATTGAAATCTCTTTCCCAATCTCAATCTTCCAAGATAAACGTTCAATTCGCATTTCCAATTTAATTCAAGCTATTGCTAAGTTTAATTTCTCGGTTTATATTTTTGTATAGCTTGCAGTGTTGATTTTGTTCGGCGTTAATTATGTTGATTGATATTTGTGGAGCGTATATCAAAAACATTTCACTTGCTGAAACGGGATCAAAACAATTATATTCTTAGAAATTGAATTTTAATATTTTTTTACTCAGGCTTTTCGTTTGATCCATCTATTTGATCCAAAAAATAGTCTACAAACAAATCACACGCGTGTCACGCGTGTCAATTAAATAGTGTTGACCGCACTGAAAGTTCCTTATACTATTTATCGAATTACGTGACTGGTTGACAACAGCGTACTATGGTCTCGTTGACGTTAAATTTCATTTCCGGTGTAAGTTTACGCGATTACGACGTTTATATGACGTCAAATGCAAACGTCAGAACGCTGGGAATGCTGGGGGTTGGATTTGCTTGTTCGATCGATTCGATGTCAAACTTTATTGTTATTAATTACCGCGTGGGCGATTGTCCATTAACTGCGAATGTATACCCTATACGCGATGCGCCGTTATAATTCACTACACTGATGACTGATACCGACAGTATCAGTTATGCCGACAATATGGCGCAACCTAAGGGGACAGTATAAGGGGATTACGTACACAGATCTTCATGGATATAATACGCAAGATATGAAATACGGATCGCGAGAAGACAAGTTTTAAATCTTAATTTTGATGTTACTTTTTATCGCGAAAAAATAATGTATAAACATTTAACATCCAATGTGAAATTTTCAATTCGTCGATAATAACTTAATCCGGATTCTATTTTCGTTCCATCAAACTTTATGACAGATTCTTTAATTTCTTTAATTTCGATTTGATCCTTTTTTATTGCAAATAATTGATGAAAGATCAACATTCGTTTTAAATTCGAAACGTGTGAAACGTAAAACCGTTTACGATTTTTTTTATCCGGCGCGATACAAAATGAAAGATCAATATTTAATTACGTTCTCGTTCCCGTTTCCAGGTCCGATTTAGTAGGAACTTTGTTCTCGCGGGGTTTCTAATTACTTCGCACCTCCGGCGAGAAGAACGCTTTTTTTTATCTCAATTTATCTTTCTTTTTCTTCTCTCTTTTTTGCTAACTGTTATTTAATGTGTCTAATTAAAATAATACCAAAAATAGCATGATACTTTTATCCATTCAAATATATATAAGATGAAAGAATCTATGCATTTATGTTTACATTACAAAGACAAAATCAATTATTTTACAAATCACTCAATAAGATTTTATACAACTCGTATAACTTTATATTATGTATGTATTACGTTATATAAAATACGTTTTATAAAATTTATTAAAGAAAAATTTAAATTATAAATATAAATCATAGTAATTTAAACATTAATAAAAGTAACATTAGAAACTTTCAAGACGTTACATTTTATAAATATACTTTATCGATTTAAAATTTGATAGAAAAACATTTTATATGTAAATTGTAAAACTTGTCTGTGCGGTCTTTTTATCAACGTCTTGCCTATGAAATCGAGAGATATTATACCAGTCATAAATATTGTTGAGACTCTTGAAGAAATTTAGAGGATAACAGTCGAAGTATACATAATCTTGCTAGCGATAAACTTGCCTGGAATTTGGTCGTATCGAAACGCGATCTCGGCGATTGATCTTCGAGAGGTCTCGCCTGGCAGGAAGAAGTTTAATTATCCTTGGGATTTAACGAGATCGTGGGGAAAAGATCGAAGGGGAAAAGATAACTTTAAACCATGACGCTCTATAGGTCTCTCTCTCTCTCACACACACAACACACACACGCACACTCGCTCACTCACTCACTCTACGCCAGATGTCCCTTTTTAAATTTCATGAGATTTTATTCCCTAGGACCGGAATTGTATGATAAACCTTTTGCAAGGTGAAGAAAAAAAGATTTCTTGCTTTTATGTTAGAGCTATTTCCCCCTCGTTTTAGTAAATCGAGTATTTTTGTTTTATCGTCAAATCGGTAACTTATCCATTTTCTATCAACGTGTTGCTAAATATAGGTTTGCACGTGTGATGACAAGTATGTTGGTATTTGGGAACAAACTAATTTAGATTGATCTGATTATATCGCACATCGAGCAAGTGAAGGTCAAGATTTTGCGAACGTTTATATCTGATTTGCGGTTCTGTTTTCGAAGATTATTATTGGAAATTGTTTTCATAAATTGCTTTCATAAATGACGTCTTTATTTTGTGAATTACATATCTATTTGCACACGAATTAACGAGAACATTAAACACATGTTTATTTATTTATTTATTTATTTTTTTCATGAAAATGGTAATGTAAGATTAATCAAATTTTATATTGTTTACTCACACTATTATAGTAAATGTGTTTTCGTTTTATAGTAGTAGGTATTTTCTCGATGTTACACAGATTAATAATTGATACGGAACTGTAACATCGTATTCATAATAGTAACGGCAGTAATCAAATGCGCGCGAATATTGACAAAATCACTTTTGAGCACATGACAATTGTCATTCTAAATGAAGAAACTTGATTACCACATGGTCGAGACATAACAGTAGGAATAGATGGGGGGCATAATCGCGGAAATTATGTATGATTCTAGCATTTCGCCTGTCTGTTCCAGCGCTCGACAGTAGCGAATGGGTTGTCATTCGAATGGATCTCGCCGAGAGAGTTTGCTCGTTCCGATTTTACAAGCGACGGGGGATGTAAGCGGATTAAACAAAGCATTACTGAATTCGCGGAACACGAAGGCGTCGTATCGCGGATTTTCGTTCTGCTAGAGTAGGCTATAGAGTAACAAGTGTGTCACGCTTGTCTCGACGTTTACTTTTCGTTTATTTTTCGTTTTTACGTCGCGTTGGGGTCGCACACGACTTTCTTATTTTAGGTTCGATATTCATCCGCCGATAAAAAGAAAGCAATATGAATGAATGAGCACGTCGTCCTCTTACGCTTTCCGCGATAACGAGAGTGCGGAGAGACATCCCCCCCCCATTCCGCGACATCTGCACATTCCTTATTAGATATTGTTGCTAACAATAAGCGCGAGAGGGAAGCCTATCGGCGGCGATAAACGATCGTCGTCGGGGAATCTTTATGAAAATGTAAACAGGAGCGAGAGAGAGAGAGAGAGAGCGTCTTTTCGTCGTTCCGATCGATCAATCATCCGCACCTATCTATATCTATGCCGACCCTTTGTGCGCGCGATGACACTCGAGGGGCGGGCAGATAGAGGTCCAGAGGACTGCACTTCCCGCCTTTTCGCGCGGCCCTGGCGTTTGAATGACATCTGGGTACATCGTGGTATTTAAATTATTTATTGTCCAAGAACGTTTCGTCTTGAATCTTGCATTATATCTTACTTAAACGAAACGGTGGATGTTAGATGTTAATAATTGAAGAGTAATTTAGAGTACGTTGTTGTACGTTCTGTTCACGTAACAAAAACTGATCACAAGTTAGTGCATAATGTGCTTCCGGGATGTGCAGTTTATTAAATTCATCAATTTGAATGTTAGTGCGAACACGCAAGCAAGCCGAGCTACTCTTCACTTGGCTGTCAGTACTTCAACTTTAAATTTAATTAAAATGGACGCATCGAGGGATGTCGATATTTACACGCATTTATCGTTCACAACATCCGATGGGTAACGATAAACATCTCGTGGGAAAATATTTTCTATATTCATATTATACATTCCATGTATAGTATTTTCTCGGGCATTTGCGTTATGTTACATTATTTAATAACGTTTATAAACCTTGCATGAGCTGCTAAAATTTATAAAGAATTAGAGACGATCATACAGAGTTATTGTTTTTTAAAAATCACAATAATTCCGAATGGAGCAGCGCAAAATGTTAATACTGTAATCTCTGCTGAACATCCGATCGATCAAAGTATCAATAATAATTATATTATTATTCAAAGTGAGGTTTAATTTTCTTGGAAAAAGTAATAAAAATAAATAAATATATATATATATATATATATACAAGTAAATATTAGATAAAAGACAACTAAATATAGTTGTCAAATAGCTAACAACATTTCTGGAAAACGTCTCTGCGATGGAAAGAAAGTTAAGACATCTAGACACGATAGATAAGTTTCAAGATTATTTCTAGAATTTATGTGTAAAAAATAATCTTGTTATATCGTTGAGAAAACGCGCGTTACGTAGGATATAACAGAGGATATTAACGTACGTATTAACGTACGTGTGTCGTACCTTGTCACCTTGTTGCAAGCCAGCTTTCTCGGCGGGGCCACCCGGCACAGTCCACACGATGCACGCAAAGGTACGCCCGTCCGATCCCGTCTTGCCCCCTACCACCCTCATGCCAAATCCACGCGCTGCAACAAAAGAACGTGGAGATTTTAAGGACCGACGACGCACGAATCGACAAAAGTACAAATACAATGCCTGTAATTTCCGCGCGGATATCTCTCATCTCTGTGGCATCTCTGTGGGTAGGATTTGCGTCATCGAGTCGAGAACATGCCGGGCTGTGTTACACGTGTCGTAACGCCGTTTCGAAGAGAAATGCAGTTTACGTTTCGCAGCGGCGTAACTCGCGCGCTCGCAGCTTTCCCCAATGTTTCCCTCACAGCAGAATTTATATGTATTCGCGAGTGCGGCCGAAGCTACAACGTCGGGTCTAGGAAAATAATTAACTTAACGCCCACGCTCGTTGTAAACGCGAGCGGCAATTGTGCCGATTGTTGGTCACTAACTTGGTCACGTTGTTAGCAAATCTAATGCGCATGCGAGTGCTTGTAATTTAGCTTTGCGAATTGTTGCAACTTTTACTTTTATATCAAAAATAATAATTTTGAAAACAATCAGTTTTAGAACAATCAAATAAAATATCTCTACTAGCCGTGTTATCTTTAGTATTTATTTTATGATTTTAGCAACAAACTTTTTATCTTACTCTCTGTAATATTACGATCGAAGACAGATTCAGAATTTCTTCTTGACATTTTATATCAATTAGGCTATTTTCTTATATTATTTTTCAGAAGTAACGAAAATTTTAATATAGACTCTACAAATCTTTAGTTATTTTATTTATTAAAACGCAAATTTCTCTTCTAAATTCATTTATGCTGACAGAGCCTATTTCAATGCCATGTTTCGCTAAATTCAGTGATTAAGCGCATTACAACTGAAATACAATCCGACATGACCAAGCCAATTTCGAGCTATTGGCTCTAAGGATTTCGTAACATCTGGATAAACCCTCGCATCACGATTAACCACGTGGATTCGACAGATAACCCTGGCAACCGCAAATTCTACGAACTCTAAGTAGATGAGAACTTGCATGACGCGTGTCTGCCAAAGCTTTGAAAATTATTTCCAAGGAAACTGAAATTTGTGCGGAAACATTGAAATTTTATTTTACTTGTATTGGATCTTTTACATCATGCAAATTTACATATATCGATCTGTTTTGGCTTAACACAACCAAAGTATACTTATATACAATTGATTACATTGATCTTTTTTGGAAGAAGCACTAATTCTTTAAACAGCAAAGAGATTAATAAATATTGACTTTAAAAGTCAAAATCAAGGAATATGATTTGAACTCTAATTGCAATGTTCATACAAAGACCATAAACATAAATTTGAAATTTATTTCGAGTACGTTTGTGAGTTAGTTTTCCATTCCCGGTGGAAGTTCGAGTTTGTTGGAATTGACACGTAAATTAAAGTAGTTGCGGAATTGTAGAGAAAATATCGCACAATTATAATTGTTCTCAGCCGAATAACGGATATATCGATCGCGTTTATACCGAGAAAATAGAAAACAGATTAAAAGTTTTACGCTATTTGTGCAAATAATGCAATATAATCCTCCACAGATATTTTAATAAGAGAAAGCTGTGTAATAGTAGGTAGGAAGGTGCAGCACGCAGGAAGGGAACTATAAAAACGGAGAGATTTGCCGATAATGTTTTCCGTATAACGTTTTCAATTTTGGCTCTCCCTGCATGGCAAAGATAAAACATTGCCAAGCTGACTTTTCGCACTTTTACGCATGGTTGATCGTCTCCAACAGTATTTCGTTTATTTCCTATATACTTACATGTATATTGTAAAACCAATTTTACACAGTACTTGTTACTTACGACTTTTTTTTATGAATTTTCTAAACTGCAGATCGAATGTGTGAAAATATATTGATTTCGTTAATAGGAGGGATATGACTTATGTATACGCTATTTTTATTTAATACTTGGTAACTTTTTAAAAAGTAAAGCAAAAAAATTATTTTTAAAAGCAAAAAATTAGCTAATATTTCTCATGTCTTACTGGTTACGTTCTGATAATTTGGCTCAGATTATCGTTACCCGTACATTATAGCTATCTAAGCCAAATTATCACACAATGTGACGAACAAGATACGAAAATTATTTACTAATTTTTTGTTTTGTTGTAAAAAAATAATTTTTTACTTTAGTTTTTAAAAAATTACGAGAGGTTCAATAGCCCAATATTAAGTAACTTTTTAAAAAGTGAAGCGGAAAAAAAGGTATCAATACTTGGAGACTTTCGAATATCGATTTAACACGCCTTTTGTTAAGAGTGGATTCCAGCGGGGAGGATGGGGATATTTTCTTTCTCTCCACACTTATCTTTGGCAGAGATAACAAAATTATATTACCAAACGACGTGGGTCTGATATAAGGCTTTTCGCCGAGAATGACGATGACAGAATAGCTTGAAAGGGCACGAGAAAAGGGTCGGAGGTATAGTTTGATATATGACCGACAAATATACGAGCGTTGTAGAATAGAACGAACCCCTGCGCGCCGTTTCTCGTACTATGCACATCGCGTGCGTAGCCAACATCTTCGCTTTCTACGTGTCTAAGCTTCCGTAGTCGACCGTTTGCCATTCTTGCGCGTTGCCGGCAATGGTATTGTCCCTGTGTGTTTATTAGCATGAGAAATTCGAAACTCGCGCGCGAGGAGAACCACTTAATTAAGTGTTATCGTGCTAGCCGCGCGCTCGTAATTTCGTTCTGATATGTACGAATTAATCCTGTTGCTGCCGCGCGTAATGTTCTGCCGTCCTCCTTCTGTATACTCGCGCGATTCGTGAGGGAACATTCAGCAAGTGCTGTCGATAAATTTTAACGATTGTGAATAGAGAGACGTTTACCGTGTGATTTTCTGACGGTACTTACAAAGTAACAATGCTGTGATCAAGAATGAATATAGAAAAATACTGAATCTAAAAGTTATAGAAAAGTAAAATATTTGTTAAAAATAGTATTTTTATAATGACAATTTATATATAGTAAACAATGTATATAATGTATTATAATATCTATAATATAATATATTCATATTCGTCATGTGTTGTAATAACAAATTACTACATATAATAATATTCATACGTCATATTCGTTACGTTAAAAGTACGATTTGATTTTGCGTTCGAGTAAATTCAAAAGCCATTTGAATTTTGAGAAAAGTAGTGCTAGTCCACGATGTACCTGTAGAACCTGTAGAAACAATATCAACGATTCGGCGAACGTACCGTATCGAATGAAATCATCGCAGTTGACAAAGAGTCAAAAACGTCACTCGTTTGAGATAAATCGAGTTAAAACCTCATGTCGCTGTCTCTCACGGCCGAGTCATATGGTGGCAGGATTTTAAATTCGGTAGTCATTGAATGTATCACACAATCCTTCCTACCGACGCGACGCGGACGACGCCGTTGTCATTTCGAACTATCGTATTGCGACCGACGTGCGAATCTGCGTTTGCACAAACGCGACTTTAACGAGATACGACGTAGACGCGACGTCGTACCATTTAATTGATCAACGTCATCGAGTTCTCGAGCGCAGCGGGATTATCTGTTAATGCTCTGCCCTGAACTGGTTAAGGAGAATCTCGTTTGCGTCAGGGTAGCACTGAGAGTAATCCGGTTAGAGGTTTCGCTCGCACGCTATGGTAATTATCAATAACCATCAGTTATGATCAGTTGTGATCGATTGTGATCAGTTATGAATGTTATGATCAATTCATGAATGCACAAATTTAGTTTGTATTGTTTCTTAATTCGAATATCTATACTATTCGGAAGAATTCTATTTTATATCATGGAATTAATTTCAATTTTTCAATTTCTAAATCCATCTTGAGATACTTGTTGAATTTATGAACATACTGAATCTGCGTAAGCTTTAAATATGATAATCTAATTAAATTTAATAAATTTCATAAAATAGTTTGAAACACATTTTAATAAAATTTCGTCATTGCATAAAACAAATATTATGAAGCAAAAAGGAATATAATGAACGCTCGAAAACGACAAAGCTAATTAAAATTCGCGTTGATGCTGAACAACTTGCAAGAAGCGTGGTCTAATTACGAGTAAATGCGCAAGTTGCTTAATTATAGACTACATGCCGCTCATTTACACGTGTTGCTCCATGCTTGCGATAACGATGTTAATTCTAAATTATTATTATCCTCGAATTACTTTATGCATGTATAAATTGAAATGAAATCATACTTAAATACTGCAATACTTTGTTGCTTAGCTAATACTAGGATATTTATCAAGAAATTATACCGCGATGGTATTTATTATTAAAAATAAGTTATAATTACACGTGACAAACCATGAATATATGTATAGTTAGATAGTGGGATTGGAAAGGGCAGAGGGGGATAGCCGCGATAATGGGAAATGTGTCTGTGCCTAACCACAATAGCGTACCTGTTGCGGACAGTTCAGAAGTTCGAGAGATGCAACCCTTTTATGGATATCTCGCTTCTAGACGATTTTCTCAATTCTTCGACCCTCTTTTTATTCCTTAGTCATTTTTCCAACTTATTCACTGTTTCGAATTCATTTGACGAAATATTTAAAAAATTATTAATTGCGTGAATATAATAGTACATCGCGAGAAACAAGTTTATTAAATTTTGCACGTATTGCACAATAATGTCAATAAGACTCACATATATACTTGATATTATTTTTAATAACAGAAATTGAATTCATATTATTCTTATATTTTATTTCTATAATTAGAAAAATTTTTGTGAAACGAATTAACTGAATTAACTGTTCTGAATTGTTTCAATTACAAACGTAGATGAAAGCTGTTGCCACTATTATTATTTACACGGGTTCCACAAACAAGGTCTTTTTGTGTCACATTTATTACCAAAAAAAAAAAAAGAAAAAAGAAAAAAAACGTACAAGGGAGTAGGCGAATCAAATCATTATCACTTCCACTTTGTAAAACAAAGTGGAAGTGATAATGATACGTACAAGGGAGTAGGCGAATCAAATCATTATCACTTCCACTTTGTAAAACAAAGTGGAAGTGATAATGATTTGATTCGCCTACTCCCTTGTACGTTTTTCTTTTTTCTTTTTTTTTTTTTGTAATAAATGTGACACAAAAAGACCTTGTTTGTGGAACCCATGTAAATAATAATAGTGGCAACAGCTTTCATCTACGTTTGTAATGCAATACACATAAACTCATAATTTTGCTCGCTCACTTCCATTAAGTTTGCCCTCGTTTTGCGTGATTGTCGGTCCTCGATCCTTGAGAGTAGATTATTCTAAATGTTCAAATGAGAAAAAAGCTTTACGGAAATATTAACATTTGGATGGTGATCTCCTTTGTGAAATGGCAGTGTTAAACGGCCGCTTGATAATATTAGTATTCAATCAAAAATCTTGAAACAACAAAGAAACATGAGATGAGAAGAAATGATAAAAAAAAAGAATAATGCTGCTGTCGGATAAGTTTGCTATTAAGTTTTTCCGCCTAAGAAAGTGTGAGTTTATTTAAAGCACTGTTTATTTTTATTAAATAAGGACGCGTTTTATTTTGTGGATGACATCTGCAATTTCATGTTTTATAAAACGTACGTTTAATAAAACTCGCCCAGAATTGGTTATTTAAATAATGTTTATAAATGTTTATGAAATTTCATCTTTTTACATATATATATTTCCATATATTTTTTAAACATCTCTAAATGAATATATAAATTTAAATCGTTATTTCTTTCTGCATTAAAAATGTACGTGAACCATCAAGATTTTTTTCCATTTTCATGACGACGTTATCAAACTGATAGATTACAGTTAATATTTTTTTATACGTTTACACGTCTCAAAGTAACAGTTTAAATACATCATGTCGAGATTAGAGGCCGATTCCTCGTACGCAATTAAACCTCGGCGATAAGTCCGTGTTTTTCCGCGCTATTCGTTGACGTCGTTTAATTATAATTATTGTCCGAGTGAAATAAATCGTCTCTACCTACTACTGTTCTTGCGTGAAGTATGACGATGTCACGCGCATGGAGGCGACAAAACGAGGCGTTTTGCTTTAAATTATAGTTTGCAGAGCAGCGCGACACGATAATTTATACTCTAGAAAACGTGACTTAAATAGCGAATTAATTTGCATTGTTACTGAGAGGTTTACACGCGAGCGTCGTCTCATGGAGAATTTTTACCGGTACAGTTTTGCGTGTCTATCGCGAAAAATGGGTTCCTTTTTTTCTATTGTCAGGACTGCGTACTTCCGCGAGTAACCGCCCGCTCCATGTTCCGCGTTTTGCATTTTTTGAACAACACTGAAAGCGTCCGTCACTCTCTACAATTACATCTATTTATTTAATCCTCCAACACTTACGCAATACAATTGCGTTTTGTTTTAGCCATGTTAAACCGCGAAGATCGAAATTGAGCTTGTAATTGTTATACAATATCGTGTTTGAGAGCAATCACGTCGGCTTTGAAATCGCATACTCTTTGACTATTAATGCATCGTTATTAATGCTCTATGTTGGACAACAACGATGCGTAAATTTATAATACAGTGGTTTATTAGATTCCATTTATTTGAAAGATAACAAAGTATTAAAGTATATACATTCAAAAAGAATTGTAAGATTTTTAATAATTTCTAGTTGCGTATGTGTGCATGTAACTAATATAAAATTATTTCAACTAGGCAAGCACGCACATCATATAAACTTTCAGTCAAATTTAATTTTTCCGGAATAAATACCAGCAATTCTGTCTAAATATAATATCCTACGCGATGTACGTATGTAACATTTAATAGCTTTTTGTACGATATTGACTTTTTTCACAGTGCATCAATTTAAATACATACAAAATATAAATACATCTTATTTTTTTGATAACATTGACATTTAGGAAATTCTCTGTGTAAGATTTGCATATCGCATATGAAACATTGCATCCCACTTGTAATAGTGCTTGTTCTATTATTTCATGCGCATATTCCCGATCAAACAACTCGCACAATATTCGCCAAAACTGCCACAGCAAACGTCCCCATTTCTCGTGATTAAATCAAAACAGATTCCCGTCGCATCCATATAGTCAACCTGTTGATCGTTAATTCCAGACATCGTTATTCCTCACAGTGCGTTATTCGTTATTGTGTTGCACAAAAATATTTAGCCGCCGCACAATAGATCACACCTGCAAATTGTTTGTCGTCAATCAATTGTTATCTATAAAAATATTCTCTTGCGACCTTTCATGGAAGATTAATCGGCAAAAGTACAGTTTTATATAAAATTTATTAATTTTCTTTCAGTTGTATACTTTTTAATTGAATCTACCAAAATAGACATTTTCCAAAAATGATTAAAAAGCTTCTCTGCTATCTATTTACACCCTTAAAATTTAATTCGTTTAGATTTGTTAATTATTAATTATTATTTATGACTTGGAAATAATAGTCACCTGATATTGTGAGATTAATCGTTTTCTATGAACTCTCTCTCTCTCTCTCTCTCTCTCTCTCTCTCCTCGTTTTCCCTCGCACGAATATGCTTTTACGAAGTCTGCCAGATATGGAGACGTGCGTCAGAGAGACCAAGACAACCAGGAGGGAGGGGGTTGATCGACACGTACGTATCCGAGGTTGCGACGAAACCGAGCGGTTTACAAACGGACTTGCAAAATACGAGACATGTCCGTTTGCGTTAACGCGTCTCTATTGAGCTGGCCGCGGCGAGAGAGAGAGAGAGAGAGAGAGAGAGGGGGTCGATCGATCACACCGAATATCGACGCACCTTCGAGCTGCAAGCACAGCTGCGTCCGTGGTGTCCTGTGATTCGCACGAAAAGCTATTATCTGCGGATATAGATGTGTGCAAATGTCGGCGACTGCAATTTGGATTCGTGTGCGGCGACGACAGGTCTTTCGCACGCGCTACGCCGTCACTATTTATGGAACGTTCGAATCTGTGGCACTTCATAGTCGCGGTTTTCGTTGAATGTCTGTTTGTTGGGTTCCACCAGTTGTGGTTTAAAGAGATGGAAACGTTTTTTATGGAGGAGACACGCGATTTTTACCCTTGTTCGATTTTTTCTCCCATTATTGATTCGATTTTTACTTTAAAAGTTGGACGAACAAAGATATACAACTTTTAAGATAGTACTTGCTCATTTTTCTATTTTAGTTACAAATATCAAATAAAGCTAAATATATGATCGTATTTAATGATTCCGACTAATTTGATAATTTACGAGACTTTTTAATCGCCTTAATTCTGATAAATTCAATTGTAGAAATAATTATTGAACAAATACGAATTATATATTTATCCGCGAGATATTGTCTTGTCATCATTCGGAAAAGCTGTCGTTGCGAAATTGCGGCTTGGAATTACCATTGTAGCCAGTTACGTCTGTGTATTACGTATCATCGCGCTTAATGGCTTTCCCTTCGAATTGCACGAATCGCGAAGTGGTACTATTGTTATTGCGCTTTCTATGTGATTACAACAGATTAGTTGTTGATAATGCCGTGTGATTAGTAGGTGTTGTTCGATGCGTAAAGACAAAACGATATATAAATGAAAGACAATGCATTTCACCGAATCAGTAGTGATCGACAAAAGTTTTGTTTTTATCAATTTTATCGAATCATATAATATACAATATAATAAGTGGTTAGATCAGAATTAAACAATTTGTAAAAATAAAACACATCTATTAAATTAGATAAAAAGGTTAATTAAAAAATTTTAGAAATGTTTTGCTAGCCATTTATATGCTACGTTATTAAATATATTACAACAAAAATTTTAAACATTCTATTTTACGTAATAAGCAATCATATTAGTTTTGAATTGAAATTATAGTTATCTCTATTACGAATCAACTAGAATTTGTATAAATAATCATTATGTGGTGATATGCAAAACGCGGCTGTGATGAAAATCACAAATCACAGTTGTTTTGTGGAGAACAGATTAATAATTTTATGTCTAATTTGTACTCACTCAATATTAAATTGTTTGATTTATATCGATAAATTATCAAATATATCATTTTGTGAATTTAAATTCGCTTATGAAATAAAATTTAAAAAAATCACTTCTATATCTATTTTTAACGAGTAATACGAACAGACAAACGTGTAATTATAATTTGTAGTTTCACGATATTGAACGAGCTTGAACAATAAAAGTGAAACTACTGAACCACGCCTGTAAATTTACTACCGTGCGGTCATTGTGTTTGGGAATTTTGTATTATTAAAGAAATGCATTAATTGTTCTAAATATTAGCGTACATATTATTAATATATGATTACAGTTTGCGGTAACTGTATACTATATATAGCGATGGGAAATGCATGGGGCTGACGAATATAAATAGAAGATGACGAAATCGATTTAAATTATCATTATAGGAACATCCGTGACAAAATTTAATCTGTCTAATTATAAACTAAACATATAACATAAACAAAAATCTTCATAATTTTTCTTCAAATTTATTAATAATGTATTTAATTAAAAAATTTTCAAATATTAAAAATGTATAATAGTCTGTAATAATTGTTATTGTTGAAATTCTGATCGTTTCGAGCAATCTCTTTGAATGTATTCGTTTTAATTTATTATGTTCGCGAAAACATAGCCGATAAATGTCTCCGGTAACCCTTGCCGTGTCGCTCTGTCATAACGGAGAAACGACGAGAAACGCGAACGCATGTTATAGAGGAAACGAAGAGTCTGAATGCGCAACGAATAATTAAACGTCAATCGCACGCCTACTCGTCGGACGCAGGCTTAGAGCCGTTTCTGCCTCTGTGTCTCTCTCATCTCCGCTCATTTACCTGGCTATTTACCTAACGCATATGCTGCACGTCGTAGCTGTAGCCATTACGTAACGGTTGATATAACTGTAAGCCGTCGTCCATTTAGAGCAATGGTTGTGGCTGCATTGACAACTCCATGTGATGTGGAGACACCACATTGACAAACGCATTATATAGCACGACACGAGATCGGATGATATGCGCGCGTAACGATAAGTTGAACGATGGTATATAGCAACGTAATAATATTATTAATACTGGTTAAAATCTACATTTGTTTTATTCTTTCCTTTTTTAATCAAAACAATTTTTAACAATGTAATCTTTGATTAAAATCTTTGATTAAAACCTTGTCAATCTGATTGTGAGTGTACGTAATTAGAAAAGAAAATAATTTAATGAAAATGTGAGCGATACACGGGACGTCACAAAAATTTGAAATAAAGGCATAAAGATTCTAAAAGAACGAGGTGTAAAATGACGAGATGGGCGAGGAGGATAAACACAAAGCGAGAGAGAATAGTTGAAGAGGTAGTGGCGCGTGAAAGGATGACAAAGAGAGACGGAGTTCTGCGGAGAGTGGTAAAAGATTAATGGTGTCGCAGCCCCGGTTACTGATTAACTCGGATCCTATCAAAGTACCTCGCGATTCGTTAATCTCTCGATTACCGTCACACCAAGCTTGCCGAACCTGTTGCACCCCCCTTTAACAATTATTCTGCGTCGTACACAGTCGTCTTTTCGAGAAATGTTATTGTTCTTATTACAATTACTTAGCTATTGTCAGATAGAACTTTTGATCTTTCGCTCTACTGCAAGCACAAGTCCCCCTTGACATTTAAATATGTATTGTACGTCATATAATCTCGGTCTTGAAATTTTTATTAAATTCTTTATAAATAGACTCTCTTTCATTTGAATTTCTTCTCAATAGTATCGATAATATTTAAAGGTGAAATGATGATACCATAAGGATAAGACTGAAAAATATACAGAAAACGGATAATAGAAATAGACAAAGAAATGATCTCTAATGTAATGGAAGATATACAGACTGATTTTCAATCAGATTAGAAATATAGATCATGTAAAATGAAATAAATAATATGTATAAAGTATTTTAATTGTTTTTTTATTTTAACATTCGAAAAGGCATCAAGTTATGAGAAATCTTTCATATTTTATGTTAAAAAATTCTTGTAATATCTTGTAATAAATTTGTAAAAATACCGATAAAAACATTGATTGACAAATGTAAAAGAAAATAATGTGATTTATTTGAAATGCTTGCACATTGCATTAATGTGTCAATAACGAGAGTTTCAATGTAACACTCGTAGTTACAACGTAAAATCGATATTCGAGTAGAGATAGCATTAAGTACTACTATCATTATTTGCGCGATAATATAAGTACGAACGATATAAATCAGCGATATGAATGTTGAGGAACTGTGACCGATCGAAGTTTGAATGTAGAGCGAATTCAGACACTCCTCGAATCTCAAGTTTCAAGCACGTCGAAGGTACTTGAATCAGTAGTAATTAGTATCATCTAATTATATACTCACTTCTGTGTCCTTTATCCATAACCGGATCTCTCCTCAACTTTACCCTCCTCTTCGCATTCACCCGTGGAGCTGAAAGATGCAAAATATATGGCAACTTTAAAACTCCGTATCAATAACTTTAATTAATTTTAATTAACCGTCGGTTCTCGTATTTCTATGCTTTAAGGCTATCCAAAAGGAGTAAAAAGGAGTAAATAAAAATAAATGAAGTTAAATACAAAAGTATTTAAATAAATTTAATATGTGAATGCGCGAAGGCATATAAAGGTAATATAACATGACAAATTCGAAATATATAATATTATGAAGTTATTAAAAATTTTTCGGAGAAAAATTACAAATTTATCAATATAACGAAATTCTGAGGAATAAAGTTGACTTTACAAAAATAAAAAAAAGTTGCAATTTATAGATTTAATTTAGAAAGAATTGGTGAAATATAGAAAAAAATGCGAGAGAAAAGCAACATTTTTAAAAATTCGAAATTGAAATATAGATTGAATGCTCACGGCTAGATAATAATAGCTTGGAATATTTCTATTAAATATAAAACGAATAAAGAGAGCAAGAAGTTTATAAAACTAGCCATTTGGCAAATATAATATGCTGCTCAAACTAGCTTATAATATGACGGATATGATGGATTTAAAAAGAAATGAAATTTTTCTTAACGCTGTCAGTCATCGTTTCGGATTGCGGCGTAAAACGACGCACACGTATAATATCTATCAATTTCATATACGCCAGTAAAAGTCGTTCGGTATCTTTGCAAGGAAACAAGCTTAACTGAAGCTATTGCATTTTATGCGGGAGCGGAAAACTCTGCTTAATACACGTGCTATAGCGAGCTGTAAAAGAACCGCGAAGCGAGATGAACTGAATTACGCTCAAAATTTTTCAACAATTCCTTTTTTATAATGCGGTGCCCCGGTGATTTCTGCTCGATGTAGCGTAAAGGCGATTTTGGCACAGCCCCTATTATATTCCTCCTACGTTCAAACTCGACACATCACGACGATCGCCTGATCGGAAAGTCGATTCGCGATTAAATTTGAAATGAAACCTATCGACGTGACGGAGTGGAAGCGATAAGTTTTTAATTGTGTAAAACTTGGACAGATTTGAAAGGATAAAAGCGCGTAAAAAAAGTAAAAAAAAAATATTTCTTATATATACATATAATATAGCTTCTGAATTTTATATACCTTTATATTCAAGAATTAATATTCCAGTATAGAACATTAAAGTGTGTAAAATGTGTAGATAATTTAACAATCTTTGTTAGCACGTGCTACAATTATAAGTTTTAATTATTATTCCTTATATTTATTCACGAAAACGACAAATAGAGCATCTCAATGTAATTGTAATACGCGTAAACAGATTAATTGTATGCACTTTCCAAGTCGGTTCAACTTTAAATGAAAAACGCCGTAGAATTCCGCACGATTCTGTGCGAATTTCATTATAGTAGCTTAACTGCAACGAGCTTGAATGTCATGCAATTACTTAGCCTGGAAAATGTTAAATTATATTTCCGTTGCGCTTTTTCGCACGTTGGTTTTCGCGCACGGTGTATTTGTTGCGTAAAATTTGTTAGCGAGCAAATTGATCTGCCGCATATTATTATAAATAAGTCGAATGTGAGACTATAGTTTTCTTAATTTGAAAGATCTCATAACGCAATCTCATAACCGGGACAAGAAGCAACAGTTCGTTTTATAATTAATATGATATTTGTTTCTATTTAGCAATTATTCATATGTGATTAATTGATCAATCTTACAACGAAATGTGGCAAAAATATAACAAATTCATAATGCAATCTAAATTTTTGGTTTCGGAGTGAGCAATCTTCCGAAAAATTAAATTATGAAATGTTTTTATTTTAAACATATTAACTGAAAATACTATAAATGATCAGTGATAATTCGAATTGTTTAGTTCGCGCATACTTATAATTATACATTTTTCTCACGCGTCCTTGTAAGCTTCCTTCAATTCGCGCGAGATATCGCGTAGAGAGACCCTGTTTCTCCTCACGAGACATAAATATCAATTATGTGACCCACTACTAACGATTTCAACAAACGACTCTTTGTGCAAACTACGTTATCCGGCGTCGCAGCGGCGAGCTTGCACATGGTAAAATTACATACAATCACTTTAGCATGAAAGGTACATGTTATCTTCGCACCTCTGCTTCGCTCTCCGCTCTTTCCCTCTTTCTCTCTTTCTACCCTCTTGCGTTTCTCGCTCCATCTCATGCGCAGTTCGTTGCTTCGCAGTTTATCGGCGGGATAGACGATGGCGTAATCTGCTTTCCGATCGACATGCCGTTAATGAACACGTGGACAGATCGCGATTCCCACGTAGCTCCTGCACGGCGTGTCAGATCGCGATAACTGCCGCGACTGCAATCGATATTGCGCGCGGCGCGGGGGGGGGGGGTTGCCTGCCGGGCGAGAAAAATGAAACGGTCCGTTTCTGCAGCCATAACTCGGTGACCCACACGGTGAGGAGAAAAATACTGCGCGGTCTCGAGTGGTCTCGCGATAATATCTTCGGCAAACCGTAAGTGTTGGAAGCGATCCAAATGCTTCTCGCGTTTGCTTTCAAGCGTTCGCTGTCGCTCGTCAATTTCTTATAATCGTGATGAGATACGGAATCGCCGTATGAAATAATTTCTTTTTATTTTCCGCGTTACCTCGTTACCGTCTTACGTTATCAAATAATGATTGTAAAATAATTTCAACATTTTTGCTAAAATGTAAAATTTGATTATTAAACAAGTCATTACTTCGTGACGAATTATTGTATATGGATAAGAAGGAAATCCACGCATTCACACACATACACATACATTTGAATATTATTATAAATATTATACACAAAATATTAAGTTATTAATTGAACAAATTCTTTTAATTATTTTATATATAAAGATGTATTTATATATATTTTATGAAATTAATATAACAAAGTCTCAACCTGTTTATTGAATCTATATTTGAACTACTTTAAAAGATGATTTTAATTAAATGTGATGGGAAAATGGGTGCGCGCGCGCTTTTATAGAAAGATTTAAAAAATTAGGTCAGCTATAATATAAAGATAGTATATCGTGACCAAATTAAGCGAGCTTCTCGTTTAATGACGATAAAATCATTCAGCTAACAAATTAATTATGCAGATCTTGTAACATTCGTTACAGGAACATTTAGAAATTACCCTGCCCGTCCATCATTATCAAGTGTTAAGAATCATAATTATTATTTAACTTATTTTACGTTAAATATCCATTTTTAATATTATATAAAGTTAAATCGAGAGCTAGGCTTCTAAATAATATCTCATAATACAATTCACTGAATAACATTTTTGCGTTCGAAGAATGGAATATTGTGAAATTCGATTATTCGTTTATTTTGGCACATTTTTAAACTGTATAAATAAGCAACAAAGGATATTTATCGCCAATTGTACATTGCATGGGACAATAATTCACAGTAGATTTAAAATTTCGCCGAAAATTCATTCATAAAAGTATTAATGATCAATATAATATATTTGATCTCGTTGAAGAATATATTAATACTACTTTTCTATTTAGAAAATGATTCTGTGTCCACTTGTAGAACAACGGAAAAGATTCTTCTGTATCAACGTGCGCATATCACCGATCTTAGGCTGCGATCGACTTGATGCTACAAATGCTTCGAAGCATTTTTCTCCTCCTTTCTTTCAATGAAGATAGAAGGAGAAAAAAAATGCTTCAAAGCATTTGTAGCGTCAAGTCGACCGCAGCCTTAGTTGTATGTATTGTAATGCCATTCCTAGGCGCGGAAGAGTGATTCCGTTAAAAGCAAGTCGCGCGCGAATTGTGCCGATGTCCGATCGTGCTGAAATTGGATGTCGCGTGCAATAATTAACATGAATTGGATGTCGCGTTACCCTGTACAAAGACACGGACCGTTTCGTTATTTCCCGTAGCAAATTAATCGCTATTTGAACTTGTTACCCTGGGCCTCGAATGAGGGAATGGATCTAGTGGTGACGATCTACGAAATTAAATTCTCGATTCCTAATTAACAGGATTTCATCACTGACAGGACAAAAATCTCCGGGGTTTGACTGAAACTGATGTTATTCGCGGAATTCAATCATCGGCACGACAAGCTTTGTAACTCGATCGATCAAACGCACTTTTCTTTTTCATACTTCTTTTTTTTTTCCGCATAATATTAACATTTATATTCTATATTACTCATAGTAGAACTCATAGTAGAACATTTCTGCAGTTTGACAGTACCCAGTTTCCTCAATAAGATTAAATTAAGGATAAAATTGAAGCTTTACGTATTCTTATCGATTGCATAATCTGTGAGAGTAATAAAATCTATTTTTACATCAGAAGGACAGATAATCTTAGATAATCAGATACGAACATATAAAAATATTATGTTAGCAATATTACAGATTTACGGCAAGTTACAAGCAAAGTATACAAAAAAATATTAGGGATTAAATAATTAATGAATAGATAATTAATGAAAAGAGGTAATCAAGATATAAAGAAAAGTAATATCAGTTAAGAAGTAATACATGTATCATTCGAAAATATTCCCGTAGTAAGACTTACCGAGATCGCTATCGACATCATGGATAACAATCTTGATGCCTTCCCCATCGACCAGACTTCCCTGCCTAGCCAATTCACGTTCTTCAACCGCAACCCTGGTAACAGCCGCCGTAGGGGCACCTTTTGTCGCTCCTGGTTGAGCCGAAGTTAACGCTCTTATCGCGTTTATATCCGGTCTAAAATAATACATAAAAGATCCATGTGATTAGCGAAATCTTTTAAAAAATAATTTTAATAAATCTTTTTACATCTCAACAAAAGAATAATTTAAAGAGACATCTTTAAATTAATTAGAAGATAATAGAAATAATTAAAATAACTGAGACAAGGCAAATTTACTTGAATAAACATTGCATTAAATCCAAATCAAACTTATTTGATTTTTTAATTTCGAGTATATTGTACAAAATTCTTAATAATTTTCTATTTTGGAATCCTTTATTGATCTGTTTTAATTAAAGCCAGCAAAGAAGATAAGTGAACAATAGCAAACTATTTGATTGATACCTAAAAATCACTTTGAAAACCACTAAAGATTTTCATTGCTACGAGCACGGACGTAAGCCGATTTAAGCGACCGATTATACTCATTATACGGATAGGCGGATTCGGATCCTCACGGGTTAAGCCGCAAGATTGATATTGACTACCCACATTGAAACAAGTTTTATTATTGCGAAACTATCTCGGAATAGCCAAGACAAGTTTGATAATTTTGCCAGCGCTCGGGGCGAAGCTCGAAAAATGTTACATCCAATATCGACTTTAGCTTCCTCGGTTAAAATTGCGATAATAAACCGCGGAGAAATATTGTTTCACTTGGTAAATATCAGTATATGTTGATTATATTGATTCTAAAATTAACTTTTAATAATCTAAGTTTCAATGATATTTTATTAAACAATAACTATTATTGTATATGTATTCATTCGTATGGCTTATAATTATTAAATGGTATTGTTTAAATTTTTTTGTTTTTAAGTACTTAGTTGAAATTTTAACTAAATTAGAAATAATAAAAAATATGAATTTGAAAATGGAAAATTTAGTGGATATAATTAAAAGGGTGTGTGAAGTTGGCCC
>VBVQ01000174.1:0-76219 GCA_011636635.1 Tetramorium simillimum | reverse complement strand
TTTTGCGGGGGAAATAATACAATATTGCATTCTTATATTAGATGAGAATTTTAACATGTTTGTAATTATCAAAATATTTGTCACATTTATATTCACATATTTCAATATGAATTTCGATTTATATTAATGATAATACGAGTATAATATAAAGGTATCATATGAATTACCTTTTTTTTACCTTTAATTTTAAATTACGGGAAAAACAAATATATTTCAAATGAATATTCTTTATTCTTTCAAGTGATATTTTCCGAATAAATAAAAACAAAAGCTTTTGCTTGATTTTTGTTTGTACGGCTCATTGTCCGTAAGCGGGACGTATGGTCACCTAATCCGTAACACATTAACGTTGTGTCTACAAAGATGAAGGTTTAACGAGCCCAGCAATAAAGCGCGTTGTAAACTTACCGGTTTATCTAAAGCGCGACCATAAATCTCCGCGGTCGTAGGGACAAGCACGCTATTATAACCAGATGCGTAGAATTTACTATAAACTGTAAAACTATCGCTACGAAGTTGTCAACGGATTCGCCATTTGGTGATTATTAAAAACTAAAAACTAAAAACGGTACTTACTATATCTTGGTTTCTAATTCAAATTTGATGCTTAATCACTGGTATTTCAAATATTGCATAATGTTCATTTTCTGTCAATTTAATTTTAATAATACATATAATTCTCATTAATGGATTATGTATTAAAAAGTTTCATGTGCAAAGTTTCATATTGCAATGTCAAACAAGTCATGATAGGGTATCATTGTGATGCAAGAGAACGTGCAATAAGAAAGATTAAATTATAATATTCGTTTATCTGCGATATTTTTTAAGTCTGAATATATGTGTTTACATTATCGTATAAGTTATCATATCTTGCATGTATTTCATTAATGAAGAAAGTTAATAGAGAGAACTTATGTAACTTTCCATAATTCTGGCATATGAAAAGCACTAATATATAAAAAAAATAGATTTACTGAATTTACTTTTGAAAAAATTTAAAGTTACCCTGTAAAGTTCGGAAAGTATTTTCTCGAGTGTCAATAATTAACTTTGTCAACATCTGAGCTCCGTGCCCTAAGTTCGTCGCAGTCTTATATAGCTATGGACAAATACGGAAACGAGAATCGGCATCTTCTCTCGTCAAAGCATCAGATGCAATTAGCAATCCTGCCGCATTGGCAGACCGAAACTCCGGTCCAACTCTACTCGGCGGCGAAACAAGTTTCCTTACAGATATTAACTCCGAAATCATTCAATCGATATTGAAATGCGGCATTTGTGAACTGCGCGCCGCGACTCGATATTAGACTTCGAGATACAATTGAGCTCCGAAGTCTAATTAAGCGCTTCTCTCGTGTGAAAATAAGGGGATATACGATTCCAGTAGCGAACTATGACGGACTTTATGACATGTAAAAGATATCCAGTAATTACCAATTAATACTTTAATGACAAGACAGGTCGGTAATTTTTTGACGTTAAACATCCCAGGTAATTAATTAACCGAAAGTTTCGTTAGACGCTCCATGTAGAAATTAATTGAAAAACAAAGTTTTGCCTGTCTGAAACTTAAATTGATAAAATTTCTCAATTTTTAGTAGGTTATAGCGCAAAATTTTTTTTTATCATTAGCCTTTTAATATTTATTATATCATATTTTTAATATTTATTTCAATATAAGAATCCGAATGCGAATTATTTCATGTTAACAGAAGCATAATTTTGTTTCTTATATAATTCTACAAGTAAAGTAAAAAAAGCGACAACGCGATTGTATTCTTAAAATGTAAAATTAAATTATGCAAGATTTTAGATTGATTTGTGCAACATTGCGACGGTACGCTCGAACAATTTTGGAGCGGCTGTTGGCATTATACAACGTGTATTGAGCGACAATCGACAATTGCGGTCGATAGACTGTTCATAATACCACACTCTTTAATTCTCGCGTAACGGCATAAGCATCGCCAGGACGAATCACACTTTTATTCACGGCCAAATTGATTTTTCCGACGCGCAATCCGTCAAAGTGGGAAACGACGTGCCGGCGTTCCGTCTCTATTTTACGTTTAACGATCTGTTATCAATTTATCGGTCTCTTTCTCCCCTCCTCTCAGGTTATACTACTATTCATCTCGTATACGGGCAACTGCGCGTTTTATATTATCGCCGGCGATGAAGCGTAAATTACCGTCACGTATTACATACACTCTCTCTCTCTCCCTGTCTCTCTCTCTCTTGTTATGATAAAGTCACGATTAGATCGCTCGTAATTTTCCCGAAACGAAACGATGTGGCGCTCCGATAGCTAAAGGGATTAGTTTTATATAGGATATCGGCGATCCTATCGCCGCCTCCACCGTCGTCGTCGTTGTCATTCTTGATGTAATACGTTCTAACGCATTTATGCATAATCGATTGATTATTGGCGCTTAAATCATTGTTACTTGGACGATAAAAATTTGACCATCGACCGATAGATTAATTTTGCCCGCAGTGTACGTATTTTATAAATTATGAAAATTCTAATTTGACAATCTTTGTTATATATTAACAATCGTATAAATATTAAATTGTTAATATCGATATGTAATCTCACGGATTTTTCCCGCGATAATATTACCTGTGTTTATGAAAGAAATGAATGTAGTCGATGAATAATTAAATTACGACCTGCATAAATAGTCGTATTCTTGGTAAGAAATTTATCTGAAATCAGTCTCAATTTCTGACGTGATTTAATTTAATACGAGTGTCAACTTTATATTCTATAATTCTATGAATAACGTTATATTTGTAATTGCAATTAAACTAAAATGTTTTTTAATTTAACACGTAACTTAAATTTTGTCTCTTGTGATTTCCTATTAATTTTTGAGAGAATCGTACATCTAAAACATCAACAGCTAATTTTTAATACCAACTGTTATTTTTAATAGTAATATACTTTGAATTAATTGAGTATGCTTTCCCTCTCTCACTAAATTGGAAAAAATTGCGTATTATTCAAATATGATTGGTAAATGATTTAAAAAAAGCTCATAAATTGTTTTGTACTATAAAGTATTATATATTTTTCATAATAATTGAAATATTCAGTTCAGTAAAGCAAAATAGTTACTTATATGTATAAGAAATCTGTTGAGATTTAAAAATAAATTTTTCAAGTATTTTGTAATATTAAAAATATTGCAGAATATACCATCTATATTTTATATTTTTTGTATTTTGAATACGATAATAGCCCGCAATTTATATTTTATATATCAATGTTATATATCACGAATTGATTAATAATGCAGAGGGAGATAAAGAACAATATGGGCTTTTTTATTTAAAATTAAACTTTTACTAGTTTAACCAGTGATATTAATAATTATTATTTTACAATGTGAAAAAAAGAATTTGTAAAATTCCATGAATAATGGATATAAAAATCATACGATTTTGAATGGAAATATATAAATTTTCATTATAAACTATGTAATATTTACATTTATTATTCACATAATTCCGTTATAAACTTTTCCTACTGCATTGTTGATGCTATAACCGATTTATAAAATATGTTATAACCGATTTATAAAGCTAAGTGAAAACATGCGTAATTCATATTGCTGAAATTAATTTGTGATAAAAAGAATATGAGATAGAAAGAACATTCGACATGATATTATTTTCGAAAGCATTAAAACAATAATTTCGGGGAATTAAGTAACTCGGTTCGGTGTGTAGCCTCGGGGTTTGTTTTTGTGTGAT
Organism: Tetramorium simillimum; assembly: GCA_011636635.1. Lineage (NCBI taxonomy): Eukaryota > Metazoa > Arthropoda > Insecta > Hymenoptera > Formicidae > Tetramorium > Tetramorium simillimum. Next base: position 72,457 of record VBVQ01000174.1, on the reverse strand, counting down.
GTTACCGCGCTATCATTACGCAGCGAGCGAGATTCGGACCCGACAGGTGGTGGCGCGTTCCGCTTCGTGTATTGCGTTACTTTTCGAAATACGATCGTTCTCTACAAAACACTAGTGTTAATTAAGCCGCGCGAATAATTGTTTCTCACGATTCGTAAACGTATATGGCTCGATTATCGATACAGACATTTTTCGTGCAAATTGGCTAACTTGTAGTAGAAATCGAACCGATGAGGAAGTCGTTGTTTTGCAATATTCATAAAGTATGCAATTACCCGTTTAGTGATTTGTATTCCGCGTATCGTCGTATTATCATTTTAAAATCATGATAAGTATCACGAGATGGCAAACAGTTATTTTCTATAATTATTAAAATTAAAATTTTTCAGACCGCAAATTTTAATGATTAGATCCGCGATCCATTACCGATTCATAAGCGTGATAAGGCATTGATTCTCGAAGCAGCGTGTTAGTTTTTCGTCGTAATGCAGTAAAATATGCGTTATTATCGGAAATGCCGGAGAATGTAAAGTGCTGTGCGATCGCAATTTTTATGAGTAAACGTACGTGTATTTTATAAATAAGAACTCTACAAAGAAGAAAAAACAGGGGGGGGGGAGATGGGCGTAACGACGAAGTAACCGCGGGGTAATTTCAGGGTTGGCAAAATTCCACATTTTTTTGATAAAGTGGCATGCTAGTGTAAAAACCGGTATTTTCCAGAAAAAAAACGGCAAAAATTGGTCTTTTCTATTAAAAATAATAAAATAAATAGAAAACCTTCTTATCGATATTTTAATTCACAGGTAGTTCGAGGCGCCTTATAATCTTAGCTACAGTTCTGCACGAGAGTATCTGAACATCAAAAAACAAACGCGCTGGAAAGCGCGCTCATTTGTTCATACTCCCTACAAATCTTTCCAGGCAGCTGTATTAAAGTTATACAATTATTGGTTAGGTGATTGGTTACTGATTATTGGTTATTGGTGAAGTTGTTAGTGAAATTAACATGAGTAATTTGAAAAACGCATTAGGCAGAATATTAGTCATTTTTATTGATTTTACCAGTTTAATATTCCATTGGAGTAAAGATAAAGTCCGGGACGGTAAAAACCGGAATTTGCCACGGTTTTTTCCACTTACTGGTTTTTTTCCGTCCAACCCTGGGTAATTTACATATTCTTTTCTTTTGTTATATGCTTAATTTAATAATTATTTGTATAAATGCTTATTTACATATACAAGATAATAATTTGTATTAATTATTTTGGATATTATAATTTTGATATATTTTAACGTAGTTTATATTACTTCGTCGTTACGCATCATATATCAATGAATGACAAATTATATTTTAATTGGAGACCATAATTAATTGAAATTATTTATTAATGAGAATTTAATGAAAAGAATTTAATAAGAGATTCTAATAATCATTAGTTCTTGTTGTTCTAAATTCGCAATTTTAATCTAATTCTTTATAAGTTATTCGTCTATAAATATATTTTTTATTGATAATTAAACTTGACATTGCTTGTAAAATTATGCAAAACATCATATGCAATAAATATTTCTATGTACGTAATACCACATATGTTGCATATACCTAATACATGTATAATATTATGAACAGAATGTAATAATCATATTTTAACAGTCTCAAGTTTCACATTAGTAATTGAGTCTCGGTTTTCAGTTGAGCGCAGTTGTTTTCTCTAATTAAAATGATTATTAAACCATCTCAAGATATAAAATTTCATTTGAAGTATTTTTCCTAGTGTATTTTTGAAATTCAAGTCACGGTAAATATTATGACTGATATGAATGAAATATTTCATTATATGTGCTTTTGGGTTGTTTTAAGACGCGTAGTAAAAAAAAATCATAAAATAGTAGTAAAATTTTCTACAACTTAAATTTTTTTATTAATAAACATTGTCCGCAATGAACAAGGATTAATAATTTCAATTATTAAAAAAAATATTATACATGTTCAATTACGTTAAATCTTATTTTTCTAGAGGATATAAAATTACTTGAGATCTTAACTTGATCTGAGAAAGATGGGATCTGTGTGAGCACTTATAAATAAAATCCAGTGTATTTTTCAGAAAGAGAAGAGAGAGAGAGAATTGAGATATCTGATAATATTTTCGAAGTATATGAAATTTTAGATTTTTGCTTGTTTTCTATTATTAGTTTTTTTTAGCGAAGGGAAGGAGGGGATTCAATATGATTCAAATATGAGATACTAAGAATTCTTAATACGATGTTATTGTTATACTATTAAATTAATTTTTTTCCACATGTCACAATGTATTCCTTTGTAATTAAATATTTATCAATTACACGTTGCAATTAGCTTCTCCGCAGTAATATTAAATATTGTATTAGCATTAAAGCATCGTAAACATTACAATCAATTTATCACGCCGCAATCTCTGCGACGAATTTGATCAAACGCTTCTCCAGCGAGGCGAATGGGACGGCGCGCCGGTGCTTGACGCTGTCACGCGAATCTCATTGACACACACGGCGACTAATTAGCATATCGAAATGCCCGGACAAATTGGGGCGCTGTCGCCACGGAAGATGCGTGTAATCGAGCATAACGATGCGTTTGATCTTGCATCCCTTTACTATCTTACTGTAAAGTACACTTCGTGATGCGGTAACTTCCTGTTAGATAACCTAATAAGCACTTGAACCGATAACGTTGGTACTGCCGCGATCATGCGTATTTCTCGTTAATTGCGTCCGCAATTAACAATGTAAATCTTACATCTCGGACTCGCAGGAACGAAGATTGAAGAGCCTTGACTGACTATTTTAATACGAGGCCATTTTTTTCTGTCGCAATCATCGGTTACATTTGCGATAATTAGCGAGGAACAGGGTCACTCTGAATAGGTCTAGGAGTAGGGTGAGCTAAACTCTTAGGAACTAATAATTACACGTAATTATTGACTAAACCCATTTATCATGGTGAAGAAAAGAAATAAAATGTCAAATGAGATCTATACATTATAACAGCAGAAAAGGCATAAAAAGGAAGTACTTAGTTTGTTACGTTTTATTAGACTCTAGAATAATGATCCCCTCAGGACTCCAATTACGAGTAGCGGAGAAAAATGAATGCATCATAAGATAACAGGAAATTAATGGGACAGATAACAATCAAGCGTATAAGTTTTAATCGATGAGCTGCTGGATGTGAACTTAGAACTTAATAAACTGAGAATTATAGTCTGTGGCTAGGACTGATGAAAAACGGCTGTTGTGTGTACAGGAAGATGGATTTTCATCGTGCGACCGAGTTTACCTGAGAGATAACTAAGTAGATAACTAAGTCGAACGATATATCGATCTTCCTTGCCTTTATGTCGTCAGCTTGAGGATCTTGTTACCATGCATACAATCGCCCGCCGCTATCTCATTATCGTCACGCGAGCGTGTATATCTTCCTGAACATACAATGTATCTCAAAAGTCATGTACATTTGCCGAACCGCAGACACAGATATCCGCAATTAGATATTGAGGAGTTTGATTCGGCATTAGATTAGAATTCCCAGCAAATATACGTGGATTTTTTATGATATGAGATGATGGACGTTTTATCGTGTTTCCAATCTCTCTCTTCAATCGCTCGAAATGAGAAGACAAATGTTTTAATTAATAATTATTGAATCTTTCAGTGATTGAATCTCAGCGTGTCCAACGAATTAATTAACTTTATTAATATACATGTGTAATACATATCTCTCGGGAACGTAGAGGTAATGAATTATTTTTCTCAGCTCGAGAAATTTCTTCGGTTGAATTTTTGTTATAAGCTCTGAGATATTTAGCTGTCGCGCGAACAAGCAGACAGTTATGGACTTGTTCGGGACATCGCGTCGCGATGTAATATCGAACGTGCTCGAAAAGTTCGACGCGACAGCAGTTTTGCGAAGTTCTGCATCGTATACGGACCGGTACTCGCGCCGATCGGCGATAACGTAAGCCAAACACAGTACGTACGTACGTAGTTGGATATGATTTATTCGCGATTGCTCGTAAATCGAGTGAGCAGCACATGTTCACATATTCGCCGATTTCTCGTGCCAAGAGTCTCTCGACGTTGCAGCGCCGTGATTTTTCACATATATCTATACGTGATGAACTGATAAAAACTACAACTTCGGTTAAAAGTTAAAATAGAAAATTAAGAACTACTTTCTGTAAAAGTGCTTTATAAATTTATTTTATCTCAAATTTATTACTCTTAGAATTATTACTCTATTATTAATCATATTATTATGATTTCTAGATTAATAAATTATGAAAATCTTTATTAGCCATATATTTTATGTAATCTGACAGTGTTAAACGTAATTTTTCAACAAGGAAAATCTAACATTTTGTGAATGTTATCATAATATTCTAATATCGATCGCAATTATAAAATCTATTTCCTGACTCAATATATTTGCAAAGAAGATAACGAGCTGTTATCTTCTTTGCAAATATATTGAGTCCTCGATTGATATAATTTTCTTCAATTTCGTAATATCTTTTTAGTTTGCAAATCGGTTCGCCACACACATTCGTATATATGAAAGAGGGCGAGAGTATGTTGAGAAATGGTTGATTCGAGCGTTGAAGTTCGCTCTATGTCGATAGCGCAATCTCTCTGACCGACTCTCGCTGCTCTTCGGAAGAATAAATTCCCAAGATGGAGAGGCCCTCGAAGTAGCTCGATCCTCCATCTCTTCAGACGTTCTATGCTTGTTTGTCTTTCCTTTTTTTTTCCTTCATCGAGTTTCCGCGGAGTCCCGAGTAACCTACTGCGTGAGATTCGTTTTGCGGATAGAGATCTCGCTCGGCGGGCTTTTTATCCGGTCGAATCGCAAAAGCCGGACGTTTTATTCAGTGTCTGCGCACAAAACACGTGCTCTATTTCCTTTTACTCGCATTTTCGTACACTGTCTATATTTAACAGCCGAACCATTTGGATATACGAGATTTTTCGATAAATCTGCATTGTTTTGTCTCTGTCTCGCATGAGAGACAAAAAGAATAAATCTCCTTTATTAATATGCACAGTAGACGGGAAAATATTACACAGTTTTCAAATTGTATTTATAATACGTGTTATTGTTTAAACGACAAAATAATAAAAAACGAGCGAAAGTTTTTAAAACTTTTGCCAACTTATTTTTAGAGAAAGTAATCATTAATATAATAAGCCAGTATTTTTTGGTGATTATAAACAAGGAAGGGGGATATCAGTAATATTGGACGCAGTGACGGAAACTGTTTTCCCGTTGCGATCATTTATCTCTCATGAGAATGATTTGACCTATCCGCATGTTAATAGCGAGAACGATCAGGGAAATTGTTCGCAAAATCAGAGTGTGCGTTATTTCGCGTGCTTCGGAACGAAAGCCTCGGAATTATAAAAATTATCAGCTTATATACGCTATCCGATTACACGAGTCAACGTAAAAATCGACAGGCGATTATATGTAACGCTTCCGTCAGACAAGCTGTATGCATGAGAGGGGCTAACCACTAATCCGATTTGTATAATATCGGATTTTCCATTATAAATTGACACAAATATCGTGACACAGCTGCAATTTCGTTGAACGCTGACTGCAATAGATAAACTTAAATTTTGGCATGATGTATATTTTCAGTTCTGATTTTATCTTTGGCTTGCATGTACAAATTTTTTCGGTTCCCACAATTGATAATAGGATATAATGGAATATCATAATTGATATCTCAAAATTAATTAAACTTTACACATCAAGTTCTCGAAATATTTAATACTTATAAAGCTGTAATTCTATACTAAAGAATTAAATAAAGACTTATACATTAAAAATTAGAACATAAAATATTAATTAAAATTGAGAACAATCTGCAATTTTTCCTTTAAAATAAAAAATAAAAATCATAATCGTATTCAGCATCCTTTTGTAAGAATCTAGTCAATTATTAATCCTTTAATTCATTCACTTATTTAATTGCATTGAACTGATGACGCGATGGTATGAATACCATGATTAATTATCGCTGTAAAAAGTTGGTATTCCACATTGAACCGAGTAAGTTTGTAAAGGGTCTGCAAAGCTTCTCCCAGCCATCGAGATTGCACTGTATTACCTTAATTACTCAAAGCTTTATCTGAGCTTTAGAATCAGTTATCGAAATGCCGGGCCCGAAGGGCTTGTCTTAGAATACAAAGAGAGAAATTCCGATCGCTCGGTCTTCGTTCTCGTTTAACTCACAGTAGAATACAATTGGAATTTGCATTATAACCGGTCCTTAATATTCTTTAATCTCTTATATACTATGCCTATGAAGCATATTTCATGTTGAAATATGTATATTTCAATACTCATATCATTAATTTAACTTTTATCTCCATGTTAAATGTATCACCATTAGCAATTCAGCACCCTGAGGTTTAATCTAGAGGAAGGTTTGGAATTATGAAAGTATCCTAAATTATTTAATCTTAATATTTAAGTAGAAAATTAAAAAAACGACTTTAAATCTCTTATTTTTTCCAAGTTTTCATTTTGCTCATTATTGAATTAATGATGAACTATATTAATGATGTTTTAAATGGTATTTAAAAATTAATTAAAAAAATATAATAATATTATACATATATATATATATATATATAGAGAGAGGGGGGGAGGGGGGAACAAAGAAATCCTTTTAGCTTACATTATGCCGATTAAATTTTAAACGTTTCGTATTTCTTAGTTTTCTAATTTTTTCAGCATCTTCTTCGGTGTCGGTTTAGTATCCGTTGTAACTTTCGTGCCGTTTCTTCTACAGTACTTCCATTTGCTTTTTCTACTATTATGGCAAGTTAAACAATTGCATAGTCTCTCTTTTGAAGAAAATTATATTTGCAAATTGAATAGCTGACATGAGAAAGAGTATAAAAATCTGTTTTCGTTCCGATAAAAATATGCAACAGTACAATGTGTAAATCTTTTTTAATTTTCTCTTGTACAATTCAAACATGTAATAAACGTTTATGTATAACGGATTATGCGCAAACTGATTACACTGAAAATCAAATTTATAATTTATACACTCACACAGCTGTCTCTTGCGCGCCGTTGTAATCAGGATTTTAAAACAATCTTTGGTTTTAGAACAACAGCTCATTATTCGCTCGTTTTGAATTTAACGTTATTATAAATGTTGTTTCGAGAGCCATTAAATCGACGTGAAAATTAAAAGCGGCGCGCGCGACGGTTGTGCATAGTTTTCGTGATTTATTTGTGTCAACTGGCGGTGGCAAGTTTGTTTATTCACAAGCGTAATTAAATGGCGCGGCTTGACATGCGGAATACTAAGAACACGCTTCAATGCATATTTTGAGACCAGTTTAACATTTTTATTTCGCATTTAACTGACTGGCAACAACGAGCTGTTGGCGTCCCCTATCACTCTGTGTGAAATTCATTACTGATCGATGAATGCGAGCTCAATTAATTCAGCGCAACTAACTAAAACTAACTGGAAAAAAAAGTAACGTCTAATTTACATAAGCGTATTTTCACCGATGTTTTCAACGATTTTACGATCCAGCTTGATGTACCGATTAGGTGTCTACGTGCCCGTATAGCGTTTAACGATATTCACGGAATTCGATTGATTAATTAGTACAACCCGAAGTTTCACGCTCTTTTAGCCACACCTGTTAACTTCTCCCACTTCTCGTATTGACAAAAGTATTACAGAGGTAGGTACTAATTTTATTTCTGAATCTGGCGAAGAATCGCGACGGAATTTATTCTCCCGCTGCTCCTCCTGAATACTATGCGTCTATTTTTCTTCATTTTGCGTTACATTCTCAGGCTATATTTTCACATTTTCGCTCTCGTTCGCATTATTGGGCTCATTATTGTCACAATGAGCGTGGCAAATCGAGCAACCTTACGAGGTGCGCCAAAGAGAATCGATAGCGGGTCGCTAACGAGAGACGTAAATCTATCCCGTAAATTCTATAAATCGCAGAGTCAAGCCGGCGCAGCTGCTCGTATAGTTACTTTATGACGTACACGAGATTAAAATCAATTTATGGCGCCAATTTCTCCTAACCGAATGAATTGGAAGGCGCGGAATTTCAGCGGGCCACACGAAGAAACTGTCGGGAATACTTATGCGACGCGAAATGATGGAAACGGCAATGGATGGAACGTGCAGTTACTCGCGTCGCTTTCCTCGATCGAATAAAAATAAATCTGCGTTTACATATTGGGATCATTTTAAGTATAAAGAGAATTTAATATATAACTTCAATCCAGTTTTATTGCATAGCAGTCGGTTTATGATTTTGCTGTTATTTATCTTCTGATATTTTGTGGTTTTTTTTTACAAATTCTTTATTTATGTGATGTTATCCCGATGCTAAATAAAATTTTTCAAATAACATCTTTCTTTTTTTTATAAAAGACAATTAAAAAAAGCAAATTAATATATTTTTTAGAGTCTGTTAGAACCTATCACGAATAAATAAATATTTCTTTTATTTTATTTAATAAAACTGTTTTGGAACACAATTTTTTAAACAAAATGTAAAATGTATTCAAATTTATATCAAAGCATTCTTGCCAAAGACATTGGAATTATTTCAAAAACGCTGAACAGGTATAATATGTAAACACATGCGCATAAAATACATTAAACAGTGAAGTTACGCGAAACACAGTTCCAGTCGGGATCATCTCGCGAAGGTGTAAATAGACCATAAATCTTTATCGTGGGTAGAGAACCAGATCGTTGGGAGGTTGGATAAAGATATCTCGCGATGGCAGTCGTGGACGGAAAATAAGAAGGAGTGCACGCGTGGATCTCGTCAAAGTAGCACCCTTTAATATGGATGCGTGATTTCCCAGGCGGGCTGTTTCATCCGTCGGACGACAAGCAGGAAGTGGCCTTTCGCTATGCCGCGGAGAAGATCAACGCCAACCGGGACATCCTGCCCAAGTCTCGCCTCAGCGCCCAGGTCGAGGTGATACAGCCGCAGGATAGTTTCCACGCCTCGAAACGAGGTGAGTTTCATAATTGAATTGGAAATACTCGTCGGAATCACATGAGATTCCATCATCCTTTGCTCGCATCAAAAATCTTCTCAAGAAGATCGGCTACTTTTATCATAACTCAGTGTCAATCAACGTGACACGAAAATTACATTTTATTTAACGTGAGGAATTGAAATTTGTATTGCTGATTAATATCTGCTTTTATTTTTCCACTTTTTTATTATATGCATTTAAGTGAAATATTTCAAAATATTTTTTTAAAAATTAAGTTTAGTATCATGCAATTAAGGAATTTCAAATCTAAAAATTTTAACAACATGCTTTTGTTACAAGAAAATTTTCTCTCACTTTAATTAAAGAAAAGAAAAAAAAATACATTCTAAGATTTCTTTTTTATAGATAGTATATAGCTGAGAACATTAAAACTAAAAAATTAGAAAGAAAGCTGAATAGAGTCACTTTAGTTGGCGATATCGATAAAAGTCGAGCGGTTTAAAGCAGCTCAACCTATGCGAGCAAGGAACCACTATTTTGACGGGAAACTTCGCGTTAACGTATATGTGGCACGTCGAATCGCGCGTAACTGCCTCGAAAGTTTGTGTGACTTGCTTGATGCGCGAAATAAACTCCATTTACGCGATTAAGGATTCAAGAGTTGTTGTTCGCGTGAAGCTTCACTCTTGCCAATGCTGAAATAGGCTGGCACTGCCAGTTGATTCCTTGACGATCCCGTTCTCCAATACTAGAGCTCCCTAATCTTATCTCAGACGATGGGAAACCTCTCTAACGCTGAATCTTGTTACTTGCAGTTTCGGCATGTTTAGTGCATCACGTTCATGAATCAAAGTTAGATTTAGCGCGTTCAAAATTTTACTTGATTCGAGTACGTACTTTGCGATGTAATGGCGAACGCTCACGTAAATTAATCACGTTTTTTAAAAATAACATTTTATAATTGTATTCGAACATTTTATAAACCTTTTACCTCAATTGTTACGTAGTTATACATAAATTACTTGTGTAAATTAGTAACGAATATAAAAATAATTCTTCTTTTATTCATTAAATTATTATTAATATTTTCTCCGTATTAAAAATATTTCACAATTATATTGTATTATAATTTAATAGAAAAAAATATTGTGTAAGATAATATAATTCGTAAGTTTTTTGAACTCTGTTGAGAAACTGTGAACGGAACATTATAGTACACAATAATAGTTAAAAAATGATAAAACATTAAGACAGTAATAATAAATTAAAGAAAGTATTTTAATATATCTAAATATTCGGATTATTTCTCAAATATTACTTTCGATTATTTTCTTATTTTGCGTCATTTTTTTCTTCATTAATGTTCTATCTCTCATATCTTATTCCAAAGATATGACAGTATGTAAGAGTAGTTGTTTCTTGATCTAGAAAGTAGGTTACGAATTTTCTTCCTATGTTAGGAAAGTTATGGGGTCTAGTATGAAAATAACTCTGCATGATATATATAATACAAGCCCGTGGTTAGTCGTTTAACTATACATGCAGTCGGAAATTAATAACGTCCAGCACAAAATAATAACTCGGCGGATATTTGCGCATGGAATTAACCAGGGCCAACGTAATTACCATGTCGAGTTACTAAATGATTAAAGCGAACGGCGCATTCTAAATATGCACACTGGAGTCGCATGCAGGCGCATCGGTCAAGCCGCGAATGTGTGCGAGCGTGTGAACCGCCGCAAAGCTCGCGCACAGGGTCCGGAGAGCCGAATTTGGCGGTGCTCCAGCACGGTATTACACTGTGAAAGCAATTTTATTGATAAACTTCTGTTTGCCAGAAGTTAACAAATCTCCTTGGGACACGCCGATCGCTACGGCCGAACTGGCCGAGCACAATCGCGACGGGCGACGCTCGAATTCGTTGCCGCGTGGGTGATTCAAAAAATTTATCTCCCCCTGTAAATCAGCGGGGAAACGGCACAGTGCAGAGAAACGAGCATTCTGTCGGACGTGTAGCTCAAACTTCGTTAACAATAGAATATACTACGCTATAATGGCGAACATGAGATTCGAGCTTTGTTAACAATGGCGTATAATGGGAATATAATGCGAGCTGCGCAAGATTCAAGCTTTATGAATGATAATGTAGACTAGCATTAGAAATATAATCTCGAATTTCGGATATTAATATTTTAATACTTAGATGTCATCGCAAGTCAGATGAAAAATTCGAATATTATGAATAATTTAAAAAAGCAAATGAAAAAACCAACCAATTTATCTATAACCAGGATATGTTAAATATGCAAAATAAAATTTTTGCTTCAGATAAAAAACTGTATTATATTTAAATGCTTCGAATTAAAAATATAATTATCAAATTTATTTAAAGTAGGTATTCGAATCGTCAGAAACAAGGAACTTACGATTTTAACGCTAAAACAAAAAATGAAATAAAAAAATTAATAAAACACAGAAAGAAATAGTTGAAAATTCAGTATTTAATCCATTGTGCATAAATTATAAATAGTATAAATGCTGATATCAAATTTGTTGACAACATTATACATATCGCTCATAAAATAATTAAAAAAAAAACTATTTTTATAGAATAAGTATGAATATTTAAAATCATAAAAATTTTGTAACATCTTTAATGTAATAACTGATGTATTAAATGCTCATTATTTGTTAGCAAACAACTTAAAAATAACAATTTTTGATTTATTTTGTTGTAATAAATGAGCGATATATATTATATATACATATATATTGAGCAGCGTTATTTATTTATTTGATTAGCGATGCAATTACTTCACAGTCGTTCAAGAAAAAGAAAGAGGAAAGAAGAAGTAGTACTGATAAACGGTTGTCTGCGACGTCGGACGCAATAGCGGGATAAATTAAATGCTGGAAATTCACGTCAGGTCTCGTGTTCTTCTCGTCGTTTAGGTTTCGTTCGTTCCCGGGGCGATGAACTTCTTCGTTCGACAAATAGAAAGAGCGCATGGCCGTTTGGACGGTCTCGCCTCGCGTCTTTTTATGATACGACGGAAAAATATCAGTAAATGCGGTGCGCCTTTGTTCGCTTCGTACCTTTGCCATCGCGGCATTGCAGCGCGGTTGTTTGGTAATACAGTTTTACGATTTTGCCTAGCTGCTTCGAAATTTTAGGTAATACAGTCCGTCGTTCTCTATTGTGAAACCCCAGTTGGAACGGGAGTTAACGAGGATGCGCGCATTCGATTATGCGCTTCGCTCCATTGCGCCCCGTTGAAAAAAAAAAACGTACGGAACGATAACGATAAACAGTAGCACGGCAGGGACAGTTGTTGAGCTTGCTCCATATGCATTGCACGATAATCTTTGCGAATAGAGATTTTCCCCGGTTCTTTCCATATGTTTTTGCTAAGGTAGAGAAAATACACTTTGCCAAGTAAGCTTAATGGAACAAAATATTTCCTTTTAACAATGAAAATGTCTATGATTTTCATGAATAAACTTTGAAAATGCAATGAATATAGCAAAATTTTATTCTTAGTTTACATTTGTGCAAAGAATATTTATTTAAGTTTTTTCAAGATTTTAAAAACTTTTATTAATTTAAATACTTATAATGGTTGAATAATTTTTAGAACCTCAAAAGCACTGACGCTTTATTAGAAAATCTTAATATGGAAACTTATAGTGGGTGTATTTTTAAAATTGTACATGTGTAAAATAGTTTTACGTAAATTAGTATTAATAAACAAATTGATTCATAATCGTAAAATAACGATTACGTTTTATTTTACATTAATATATATTATTATTAATATATTATATTATTAATATATATTATATTACATTAATTTGAAATTTATATGGATATGAATAATTTTCCCAGAAATAAGAAAGCAGTAGATAATATAGATAATATTCTTGTAACGAAATTGAAGACTTCGTGTACACACGTAATATAATCTATAATATATTACATTACGTGCTGTATACACTTCGTATACATTATTAATCGATTATCGTATAACTTGCGTGAACGAAAAGAATCTTACGAAGCTGGACGTCCCTCGGCGCTAGCGCGAAAATGAGAATATAGCGAAATACCCTTGCGAAAGTATAAGAGACGCCTCATGATATTTTACGCTTACGGCGATGGCGTATGTCCGAGGAAGATTCCCGTAACTACCCACCCGGGGGTGAAGCAACTCACCGCACAAGCGGTGGCGTTGTCCCGCTCGTTTCGCTTTCGCTAAGCCAATTTCCCAAAAATCACCGAGATGAAACGAAAAGTTCCCGCGCCGGGGCCGTGGGAGTAACCACAAGCTGCGCGACAGCAATGCCGAGATAGAACAGTCCGCTCTAATTTTACCGTAACTTTAAAGGTTTCTTCTTTCACATTGTTGCGCCAACTTTCGAGAAAGTATTGGCGCACAGGAAACGTTTGCGAATGCTGTGCCACGTGATTTCGAAAGTTCGGAATCGAGAGATATTCGTGCGACGCGCGTCGTTAACTCTCCATTATCTCAGCAGTCTTTGAAATGGCGTGTATGCATTTTGTCCGGGATACGTGCTTAATTTATGTCAACTTTAACAAGAGAAAATTAAAGTATTTATTTTATAAACGCGTCAAAAATTTTATGGAAAAATTTTTTGATACATAAGCAGTGAATTATTTGGAAAAAATGTAGAAGTTGAACCCAAAAATCCTATCCCAAAAATAAATTTCAATAAAAAGAGCATCTGTATTACCGAGGGAAAAAAAGGATTGTAATATGCCATATATTGCAAACACAAAAATGTTTTTAAATATAAAAAAATAATGTAATCCCTTCCAATAGTTTCTATTATAATATAAAAATATTATTATAAGTTGCCTGAGATATGAAAACAAATTCAATATAAAAAATTAATAAATATACTAATTAAACAAAATTTTATTTGTAATAGTCCCTGTTTAATCCCTTTTTATGAGAAATCTATCTATATATTTAAAATATATATAATAAAATGTACCTAAAGGTAATTTTAAAAATATATAAATTTATGAAAAGTTGTTTCAAGACCCAGATTCAAATTAAATAACTTGCCACGATATCTTTCACGATAGTAAGAATGTATCGACCCAATTTTTTCCTCAGACACAGCGCGTTAATGAGCGTTGATCAAACGTAATGTCTTCATTAGCAGTGGTGTCTTCTAGCTTGAAATAGGAAAAATGTCTTCCTGCATTGTCGGTTACCAGTTTTTATTCAATTCGTTATGATATTTTACTATATTATACTAATTTTTATTTCTTCCCATTATTATATTACGACTTTTTTTTATTATGCTTATGATATATTTAAGACATTTTGTGCGCGTGAAATAATTTTGTTATAATATAAAATATTTTTTGTTTAATTTAATTAGCTATATTTATAACTATATAAACTTAAATTATAAATTTATATTCCGTTGTAAATATTTATGAAAAGAATTTTGAGAGTAGAACAGCGTACAGAAAAGAAAACCGTTTAAAGTACAAAACAAGATATTAATTAAAATACTAGCTTAATCAAAAGACTTAAAGTCAAAAGCTATTCTAAATAATAATCCTAGACAAATGTAATTTTGTTTAACTTAATGAAAAATATTTCTTCACGGATTTCCTGTGGTTTTGAAATCAGTTAATATTATAAAAGGATACGTACAAATAGTTTCGATGCTTCGATCTTTTGAAATTACAAAACCGATGTTCTGCCTACCATCAAAATCCCTTGATTCATTAACGCTAATTTTCCGATAGTTCTGAACATCGGCTAATAGTTATCGGTAGATTACACCAGCCTTCATAAACAGATCGACGATTTACGAATGACGATTAAACACGACCAATCCCGTGAGTAATTATACACGATAGCCAGGTGGCACGCGCTCATTAGCAGTCGTGCAAACAATACAGGTGCAAACCGCGCTCTCACCGAATGTGGTTTGAACATAACTATGTGTTGTCTTCCCGACGATGTGATTTCCGATCACGTTTCTGTGCGTCAACGGATGCTACACGGTAAAGTGCAGTGAGACCGTCGGTGACTAGGGCTAGAAGGACGTAGGATAAAGAAAGGGATAGAATCGCGAATTGTACGGCGACAGTCATGAATAATGTAATGCTTCTCGCGTTGACAAAATGCTTTTTATTTTTCTGGACCTAAGGTAGCTATTTCGTACATGCTCGGTAAAAAGTGTGAAATAAAAAAGTGAGAAAGAAAGAAACAGTCACAATAAGGGCGCGCAGGGTAGCATAGTGAGAATCGAGACATTACACAGGGACACTTGTGTATAAAACGTTTCTTTTTCTGAAAACAGAATCCTTTCTCACATATTAAAAGCATATTCTAAGATATTTTGAGATATATATTATAAAATTCTGTTGATATTTAAAATTATTATTTTCTACTTTAACGTCTAATCGATGATAACACATTCTAAAAATGATAATAATAATGTAACTTTTATGCGCAAATTACTATACTATATTTATAAAGTATCACAAATGCTAGAACATATTGAGTTTAGAAATAAAAATATCACGAAATTAAAACCATTTTCATTGTGAGTCAATGTTCTATCGCAACTTAACGAAATTTACATAATTATATGAAATAGTTTGAAACTATGTGACATATTAAAAATTTGTGATTATATGTTGTAAAATAAATTTTGCTATTTTCTGCAAAAGTAGACAACGTGTAAAAAAATCATTTTTACAAAATTTCAAAATTCTTTATATATTATACTTTTTCGTAATCGTATAATTTATGGAAAAAGATTTTCTTATTTTATATAAATTAAGGTGACCTTTGCAATAAAAGGTATCAATTTTATAATATAATTTTGTATACCTTATAATATGATTTGTGACGTATTTGTGATTCTACAAATTTGTGGCGATGTGCATCAGATATTAGATTTGCGCGTATCCTTGGTAGATCTTCTATGTATGCATTAAATGTCATACTATAACTGTACGTGTGTGTGCAAATGTCGTAGTCGATTTAATCAGAACACGTAGCGCGTCTTGTTAAGGTCAGCTCAGAATGCTGGTCGTCCTCTCTTCTTCTCAGCCAAGTTGCGAAATGTTGGCGACGAACTACTCGCTCGGACCATGGCAAGAGTGCGTTAGCTTTTCATGCAATTACGGGACGCGCATAAGGGCGCTACCTGCCTCGAAAGCGCACCGCCGTAATTATGGTTTTGAGCTTTTCAATTATAACAACGGCGCCGCTGTTGCTACCGTAGTGCGCTCGTAAATGCTCTCTCTCATCCGTGTAATTCGCAAAATAATTAGCTCTTTCACTTCTTGAAAATCGCATTGTGCCTGTCCAACTCAGATATTTTTATTTGTTTTTTTGCAGTATTTCCCGGAGTGACAATAGTTATTAACTCAGTTTAGGACGTAGACTATATCATTTTATCTCAAGTAGCAAAAAAGTCGAATGGAAGTATTAAGAATGGAGGCTAAATATATAGAATTAATTAATAGAAGTTTATGAAAGCTGCCAAGTATTTTAAATAATTAATAAGAAAATATTCTAAAAATAACTGAGAAATATTAGCGTATATTGTACGTGTGTTTATTTTCGTGTAATATTTTACGCGGAATTTATTCTTATCTAACTTATTCTTGGTTTAATTTTGCCAGGAAAACTGGACAATCGTTTCATAATATTTGAATTTAAAAAACGGAGATAATAATGTCCAATACCTAAATCACGATGCGTCCAATAAAATGCATAAAATGGTATGCACAAAAAGCCAAGCGAACGTTATGAATACTTACGGGTCGCCGCAATTTCCGTCGTTCCTTTCACCGCGCGTTTTTCTGTTCGCGAACCTCTCGCGACGGGATGAATCGGATTGTGTTTTGTGCGGGCTTATATGCGAGCAATTAAACGTACCTATTTCGCAGACGCGAAAAAATACGAATGCAAATAACAGCGAAGATATTTTACGAAAGCGATGAAGCGGTTTTGTGAAACTATTTCAGATTCAGATTCAAAATTCATCATTTTTGTGGCAATCAAAATTAAAGAGAATATTGGCTGTTGCGTGAAAGTACCGATAATTTAAAAGAATTATAAATTACCAAGGAATTAAACATTATGCTGTTAATAATACTGTTTTAAGAAAAATATTTATTCCTATCTTTCAAGATTAACAATTAAAAATTATGACTTATGATATAATAATTACAAGACTTTCATCTCATGCGTTTACAATATAAATGCATAAATGTTTCTCACAACATACATTAAGATCAAATGTACGGAAAAAGGAAATATGAGACATCATGATCGCGTTTCACTATTATGAAATTGTTTGATCAACGAAAGTAACTGTCTGTTCAAACAAGACGATTTAATAAAGAAACCACGATGACCCTTGCGCGATGTTGAGTGGAGTTTCTTTTATTCCTCGTTATTTAACGTAGTCTTCCCGTCCCTCTCATCTCTCACGTAAGTCTCAGAATAGCTGACTATTCTCCCGGTAACTTCCGCTATTTTTCTCTTCTACAAAGTACGCGCCGTTTTGCCGCCCTTAAAATTAAAATAAATTTACGAGCCGGCGAAGTTCGTTAAGAAAAGGAGATCCTCGTTATTTAGTAAATCTACTTGAAATTCTCGGATATGGCCCTCGCTGGTACAGTATAACTAAGAAAAAGTCGGAAGTGGTTTCCCGTTCGTGGTATAAAACGACTCGCTTAATTTTGCATTACGAATGTTTCTTCGTTAAGGAAATCCAATATTGTCGAAAGACATCCATCAAAATTAACAGATAAATAACATATAAATAGGCACCTTATTATAATATTACACAATATTATTTTCGATTATTATTTCAATACGTACTGAAAAAATTAATGTGCGAAATGTATAGAATATACTATATACAAGTCTTGTATCTCATATAATTTTTTATAACAAGAATTTCTATTTAATTCCACGCACAGAAAATAGTACAGTAATTATTTTTAAACATTTTTATTCAGAATTGTAAGCATGAAATTGAAATTTTTACAAATTAATAATTTTTGTTTGTGCTGGTAACTTGTTTTACCTTTTCGATTGAATATGTTCTTAATGATATAAAGAATGACGAGGAAAATTTATTTGTAAAACGAATTTAGAATTAAAAAAAACCAGAGAGAGAAAGAAAGTGCGATTCTTCATATTTATTGCATTATAAGAAATATTCAACAAGCAGTGAAAAACTGGTCATAATAAAAGTTAAATTTGCAATGTAGAGAGATTCTCTTACAAAGCCGGTTAAGAAAATCCGCCTAAGTCGGGACACCAAACTACAGTCTAAGATACTCATAGGGAAGCACTTAAGAGTTCCGAACGATGTTATCATTCGCATTATATCGTATTATATTGGTATGGCCCCCTCGTCCCCCTCCCTAATTGTGTACGCGCTCCAACATGCTGCTTAATCGCTAGCAGACTTAGGGCGCAGCCCTAAATTATGCAGAATTAATTATCACAAGCAAATGAAGCTATGAACCGTTCATACTCGATCGCCTCAGGTGAAATAAATTATAACAGATAATTATCATTATTTTGCAGTACCAAATACCGTCAATATTGTATCAGAATTGATATGTATTATCGGAACGTTGGCAGTTTCTGTCGAAATTATATTATTGCCTTGAACAGAGTACGGATTTTATTTAAAAAAAAAAAGAGAAAAATTTTCTATTTGAAAAAAAAAATTCTTGCAACCTCAAAAAATGGCAACACATATGGCAAAAATATTGCAACCGTTAAATATCCTCTACTAAATGAACCAATCTCTAGTTTGAAGTTTTTTTTTTATTAGTGATATCGATTCGTCGCACTTTAACTATCTCGTCTATCTAATGTCTAAAATAAATTACGATGAATTATAATGTAAATGTCCGGGGGAACAGACGGAGATCGCGCGTGTTCAATATCTCATTTTAGCTCGGTTAATTTTGAATTTTCACAAAGCGAGAGGCAGGCCCGATGAAACCGCTACTTTTGGTTGATAGACGAAAGTTTTGCCGGTACGGCAAATCGATCGCACCGGCTGGCTCCAGCTATGGGTGGCGTCGCCCCGTTTATGGAACTCGCTGTGGCGCGATCCAAACTTTTTCCTCAATTAAGGAAGCAAGTTTCGAAGCTATAATTTCGTACCTCACGTTTTACTACTTTTAATAAAATTAGCGATGCGCCGCTGCGGAAATCCTCTTGCGCTCATATGATGACCATTTCTTCTCTTTCCTTCCTTCTTCTTGCTTAAGCCCTTTCGTCATTTTCCCTTTTCATAAAATTGATTACAGTAGTGCGAATAAAAATATTTTAATTATGCTATTACTCGGCGCCGCAGAGTTCGCACTTTAGAGAAATCATACACAAATTGCAAACTTTATGTTATATTGCATAAAAGTGTGATGTCAAGTTAACTGATATTGTGATTTATTATGAAATATTATCTTGTATCAATGTGTGAAGAAAATTCGATCTCTTTACAAAATAGATAAATATTTGCAAGTATATAAAAAAATTTGCAATAATATGCCATAGTATTACACGCGTATAATACTACAGAATTTTACAAGTAAAATTGTAAAAATTTATTCAAAAATTTCAATGTAGCTCAAATAATAATCCACTCTTAAAAAAGAAATGTTAAATCAATACTCAAGAGTCACGAAGTTACTTAATATTGAGCTATCGAGCTTCTCTTTTAAAAACTTTTTAAAAACTAAAGCAAAGAAGTTAGTTTTAGAAACAAAAATTAGCATATAATTTTCATATCTTATTCATTACGTTGTGATAATTTGGTTCAGATAGCTCAATATACAGGTAGAGATATTAATATCAAGAAAGATTAAAGAATTAAAAATTTTTTAATCTTAAATGTTTACAAAAATTATGTTTTATTATACAAAAATAAAAAATTTCGCGTCCATCACCACTGGTAATCATAATGTATACATATTGGAGCAATTTGTAAACTTAAGTTTTTTTCTAATTATTTTTAAGTAATTATTGTTTCAATTACATATTTTTCTAAATTACATGCTTTTAATGTAATTACTCAAATTAAAACGGCATAAAAAATTATTACTTTATTAGACAAAAACTTGAAAACTATAACAAACTATTCTATTGCACAAAGATTTCAAGATTTACTATGCTTTTATCAAAACAGTCGCTCACAATCAGTATAAAACATTCGAGTTCAATACCTCGTATTGTTTTTAGCTGTCGTTTAACAAAACTATACGCATGTGCTTCTCTCATTTATCTGCGACGAGTGTCGCAACAGAAATATCGAGGAGTATCGATAAACAAATGTGCTCGAATATCGTTGATCACGCGAATCGATACGTTTGATTCAATTTCAACTTGACCCACGTCAAACGATTAAACTTTTAAAGTGGAAATAGTAATCGAGTTCCTCGTACGCAATATACATTTTCTACCAAATCTCACGAGCAAGTTACGTTTTATTACAGTTTTCATTATAGATTATTTCAACATCCAAATTATTTCAAAATGAACACATGGCAAAAATATTACGTTTTTCCAATAACAAATAAAAGTATTACATTTTATTTGAGCATTTACGATTGTGTCACAAGTATCAATTACTGCATGTAGAGAATACCGTGTGGAAAGGTTTTTATTATATTTAAAATGTGTAAGCCTAGAAAATGTTGTAATCCTTTATCAACAATATATCAAAAAAACTTCTTTGAAAAACTATATCTAAATATTTTTTATTATTTTATATTTACATTTATAGTTTTACATTGAAAATAAAAATAAATCGATAAATAAAAAATACGTGAAAATCCATAATCTCATTTGTTTTATCAAATTCATAATGTTTTTATTTTTATAAAACTAAATTGTAAAAGAACTAAAAAGAATATTGTATTGATTGGCTGATTGGTTAATGGATTTATGGAGCAGAATAACTGGTAAAGGAACGTTTACATCGTTTTATTAATAGGTAATAGCAGATTACAAATTGAAGTACCGCTATTGGAATATCGGAACGTTTTGTCAAAGCGTGTGAAATGTTCGACAGGATGACACATTACGGGATTACACAGGACTGCATCATCCTCGGCATTACAGGAATTCTATTAACTTCCGCCATCTTCTCACAAATTCTTGCCAAACCGGGAATTTTCTATTTTTATCTAGTGGCTAGCACTCGTGAATAATTTTCAATAAAGGGCGGATCTTAAAAATCACTACGGGATTGAACGTTTTTGATAAAAATACCTTTTCTTCTGCCATAAGAAAAATCAAACAATTTTACGTAAAAAAAATATAAATATTTCAGTAATGCATCAAATTTTTATATTTTACATATAAAGGTAATTTAATTAAAACAATCAAGCATTTCTTATAAAAATTATGGGAGTTTATATATCTTTTTTCAGCATACTTAAATGAACACCAATACAACATATTATTTTAATAATACCTTTGAAAGTAAAAGAATTACTCTCAAAGTATGAACAATTTAATAGCAATAATTAAATAAATTTTGTTATTTATTACAAATTTACAAAGTTATTCATTTATGTAAAAATTATTTATTGGGTAAATTTATATAACAACATAAATAATAAATTTTTACAATAGTAGTCAATTATTCGATATAATCTTTATCGATTATAGCAAATTGAATATTACAAATTATTCTTGTTTTTGAGGAACTATTTAATGCATGGAATAAAGTCAATATCTGATTTTATAATGCTTTATGTATTCGATCGAAATATCAATAATCGGTCTAGAATACAGAATACTTAAATTTTTTAAGAAATAATTTTCGATTTCTTATTTTTTTTTTTATGGTGACCTAAGAAACGCTACTAGAAAAGGAAAGGCACATAACTTCCGAAGTAACTTCGTGGCACAATTCTTCGAATACGTTCATCTGCATACCAAAATAAACGGCTATTTAACTTAAATTGAAATTTCAGATCGCGACAGGGACGATAAAAATAATGGAATTTTTTCAGAAAACACTCTTTTTTAAATTTATTCTCATCATTCCGTTCCATCTTAGAACAATCACGGAATCATTCGTTCCTTCGAGTGTAATTTAATATGACTGATTTGTATCCTTCGCTATTCACAGAAGACTTATAAGGAACAAGACCGTACCTCATGCTCGAGCTTTCATACGACGAGCATGATTAATTTTATGTAATTCCATTAGACGCAGTGGTGAAGATTTTTGTCTCTAAAACAGTAGAAAGAAAGTTTCATCGCGGTCGGTTCTTGCTCCCCGTAGCATTTGTAGAGAACAATAAATTACGCTTGCATAAGGGTGTCGGAGGGAGGACGCAAGAGGGGACGTTAATCGGATTGTTAGCGGGAAAGAGAAAATCTTACAATACAACTTTGCGAATGGATATTCGCGACAAGCGGTTGACGACACGACAAGTCGCCGCTCATTAATAAACGTCTCTAGACGTCACCGCGTCGTTTTCTTGCAAATAAAGTGCTATTTGTTGCGCACCGGATAATAGCCGCAAATAAATGCATCCTTCGCTGCACCGGCGGTAATAAACGTCATCGAAATAAACGAACGTTCGCAGCAAAAAGATATAATTTAGCCGTGGAATAACATTTCATGCGCACTCGGAGTATATCAATTAATTCAACAGCTAATATTACCAGCACGTGAGCGTAAAGTGATTATCAAAACAATAACACGCAATCATTTTCTTTTTAAAGAATTTTCTAATTAAATTTAACAAAGCTACTTTTCGAAATCTTGTCTCATTTTTATTTTTCTGCTTTTCAAATGTCCTATTATTAAAAGTTAATTTCACTTGATATTATCTCATTTAAATTTATCTCGCACGACGCGCTATTAACATTAAATATATAATTAAAAATAATAAAACATTCGGAATAAACAAGCTTGAAATAAAAAGCGTTCATAGGAGCGAGTTTAACAATCGGTAATTCTTACTTCCTGCGGTTTAATTTTCTCATTAGAAACAAGAGGACCCAATGAGACACTGAACTCGCGAACGCTCCGTTCGCGTTCCACCGAAGCGAGCATGGCCGCACGCCAGCGGAGCGGAATATAAACCGAGTTCTCGTGCCACGTTCTCCTCCGACGACGATGCGGTCCTGGTCGTGTTAATCCTACGCGAGATTTCAGCGTCGAGGAATTTGCATAGTCGTAGGATTTTTATCTACACGAGGGGGCCATCCACTCCGGGTCGGTTACCGGGCTGCGGCACCGACGCGACGCCCCGCGAACTCTTACACCAGGTGGTCCCGTATCCGCCGGTCCGCGCCCATCCTCCCTCGGATAACGGCCGGCGCTCCGGAAACAGGGCGCATCGATTTTTCATTAAGCTTCAGCTCCGCGGACCGTCGCCTGCTTTGCATACGCGCTTACTCGTCGCAACGTCGAATCGCGAATACCCCGGATTCCCCCTTCCACGAGGCCTCACGCTCGTGCGGCCGCGCTGTTTCCGATTATGCGACGCGAAATCCCACGGTCCATTTCCGCGTCGGCCGTTCCGGCCGGAAGCGACGAATGAGCCAGGCATCATCTGCGCACGAATTCGAGCCCGATCGAACTTAACGCGCGTCACCGCTGCGCGGAAATCACCGCGCACGGCGGCGGCGACGGTCCTCGATCGTAATAAACGAATAACGAAATTGTGATCAACACGAATTTTCTTTTTCCATTGAAGCGTGCGACTCCCGTGCGCCGCGTAAAGCTTCTGAAGGCTCCTCTCCTCGTATAGAAATGACAGTAATGCAATATCATTCCTTTGGCACAATTCACTTGCGTGGCGTAATCTGATTAGTTTAGAAGTATACAAAATAATCCTCTCAAGACGATATTTCTAAAGCTGTGTACGCGATAAGAGGATTATGTAAAGCTGGCCGTATCTGTTTGACCTCTGAAGGATATCAGGGGATTAAGAAGAAGAAAAAAAAAGGAAAACGAAGAATCCGAGGATTTGCCGCGATATCGTTTGCGCCGTAGAGATATGCGTCAATCGTTTCCACGCATGTTCGTGCCAGTCAGCGTGTAAACTAGGACGGCTCTGGGCGGGGTTTCCCGTGGAAACGAGGCAAATTTCGGGAGGCGAAATTTCCATTACCGCGATATCTCCCGCGTCCCTCCCGCGGATTCCCGATTTGATCTGCGATCGAGCGACGTGTCGAAAGTCGTGAATCTCATCGCGGACGGGATCATAACGGTTGTGCTCGCGAAGTTGTAAAAACTTTCCCATCCCGGGCGAGTTTAACACTCAGCCGACCCCGGGGTACGGGATCTTGAACTTTCTTACGATCGCGTGATGAAATTTCGATCCCGGTTGGCGTGGGAAACCGGGCGCCTAAGCAACTACCGCGGCGATTTCGTGCCAACGACTGGATATTTCGATAGGAAAGGAAGCTGGTCTTCCCGTTTTATTTAATCCGAGTGACGAATACGCTTCCTAAGATACGTACGTAAGAGACAAATGTTAAAACAACAGTATAACTCTCCTGTAAATATATTTCTTTCGTGCTGAGAACAATGTCTGCAGCAACATCTTCCTGCTTCCTGGTTGGATGGCATGCGCGCGTACATACGTGAAACCTTGGGAGAAGGAGATTTCTCCCCCCCTAACGTCCTCCTGCTTAATTATGATCCTGCTGCGCGTCGTCGAGAATTATTGGCTTAAGACCGTGCAAAGTCACCATGCGCCCTTACTAATCGCCGTCAAATATCTCAGCGCGTAACTAAGGGCACTTGCATACGTGGTCTAGTATATCAGGACTAAATACTCAGCCATAAATGCCGTGCGAAGTTTCCCCTCGATTCGGTTATACAGACTTGTTCCCAATCGCCCGACTCGTCTCGGTATTGTACACGATCCTTCAGACACGCCCGGTAATAGTCTCCTTGTCGCAAAGTCGCAGATAGGTTTGCGCTGTGTTGCTGAAATTACGACGCTGACCCGGCTCGTAGTAGCTAACAATAAGATGTACCTAAGTACGTACAGTCGCCAACGTACGGAACTAAAATATCGTTGCAAGCTGTGCTTTATGCTGCGTAAACACGGTTAGTACAAAATCTTTCATTATAAATTAATGAAAATAATTGTACATATAATGTTTTATATATAATCTTAGTGTCTCATTTAATATAATCTTGAAGATAATCTTAAAAATGTTGTTCCTAATAATCTGTTACACTATGTCAAATATTATCACGGAATGTCTGTATTAGTAAAAAAATCTGCCGAATATATCGTACTAATTATTATTATACATTATAATAATATAATATTTATAAATATTATTTTATACTATATACTATACATTTAAATGTTTTTATAAACAAGTTACTTAATTACGGTATTCAATTAAAAGATATTTAATAAAAAACATATTTAACGATAAAACATAAATAAATCATTAATAAATTCTCGATGTTAAAATTAACGAGTAAAAGGAAAAAGTGAATTTTGGGAGTCAAACGCGGTTAATTGTGTATGAGAGAGAGTTAATGTATTTAATTGACAATTCAATGCACAAGTTATAAATACATTTCAAAGTATACACAGCCGAAATGTACGATTCCTAACTTATATCGAATTGTTAAATGTAATTTACATAACATTAGCTCACGCACAATTAATCGCGTTTGACATTCAAAACCCACTTTTTCTTGTTACTCGTTCATAAATAAATAAGTAAAGTTTCATTTCCAGTTGTATGATCATATACATATTTTTAAATGCAATGAAGAATATTACGCATTTAAATCGTTACAATTTTTTTTACAAAACTCTTTGGTCAAATATTATATAAGTATAAAATTTGCTTATTTCTTGTGAAATATTTTCTAAAAGATATAGGACCATAATATCTATAAATAGAACCATATACACATGATTTGTATAATATCGAAGAGTATATAAATATGATTTTCTAGCTATATGAAATTTGTAAAAAACTAATTTAATACTCTATGTTAAAAATCGCATTAAATTTCATCAATTTCACTTGCCTTAGAGTATCTTTAAATCTTTCAAATGTTTGTTTTTGATTACATGCCACTTTGGGCATTGCAGGTTCGTTACGTATATCGAACGTGATAGGTACTTACGCGGCGGGTTCGCGAATGAGTTTGCGGAATTGCGGTGCGGGTACTCGACAGAGAGACGCAGAAGACATCGTTGTAGATTGTCAACGTCGCTTAGTGCCGTGCAGTGCAAAACACGTATAAGTACGTAGGATATCTGTTGCCAGTTTCGTACCCTTTGCGAGGTCGCTGCCCTATTTCCTCAGAACGGCGGAAGGGACGGTTATCGGTTGGTCGTGAATGGGGCCAAGCTCGTGGACACCAATTTTACGATAACGAACCACTGAATATAGATAGGAAATTGGAGCGATCCTCGACAGGCACGGAAAACGATCATTCGTGTCTTTAATAATTTCTTCAATAATTTAAGATGTTCTTTCATAATTTGAGGAATAATTAAGATTACTTAAACAAATCTGTCGAATCCGATAAATTTGATTGAAATGTTCTCATTCTTAGATTTCATTTCTAGATTAGTTTGCAAAATGCAAGAATTTAATGCAATAATGTCAAAGAAAAATTATCGTAAAATTTTTTAGTCATTTAGTTCATATTTAAGAAAGTAAATTTTAGTAAAAAATTTCTAAATTGTTCATGAAACTATTGTATATTGCGATGTTATAAATAATCCGATATTGAAACAAAAGATAAGTTAACACGTGTAACAAAGCATTGCAAGTTCGATGAATACAGATTTACAATGCATTTTATAAATGTGAATGGAAGAATAGCACGGAATATAGAGTCCGCAAATGTATAGAAATCAGTGTATTATAGCGTTTGAAACGCTGAATACGATAAATACGATCAAATTGCGGTAAAAGGGATTGCGATATAGGTAGCTGACGCACGAGACTAGACGCTTCATCGGACAACGTTAATCAACGCTGACTGAAACGCTCGCAAACCTAGCAAGTAGATCCTCCTTTCGGTAATCGTGCTCGACTAGAGCTAGTTTATGTTAACCTAATCTGAGATTAATATCACACTGGACACTCAACAGTCTCTTCAATATGATTAAATTGTGTAGTTGACTTTTAAGTTAAATTAGAATTTCCCGCACGTGCACATTAATTTAAACGTATCTATTAATATATTATACACTTAATTGTAAGTATATAATTCTAATACTAAATTCGGGATTAAATTTGAATATTAATACGTAGAATTTTATATTTAAAAGATTTAATTAATATAACATACAAATCTTACTGTTAATTCTATCCACTTAAATTTAGAGAGTACGGGAATATTAAATTTAGATTGTTCTTCTTAAGACTCCTATTTTCCATAAAACAAAATTGCTATAAATGAAAATTGTATTCCAGCAGTTATATGAAAACGATGAATCGTCTATGCAGTTCTGTTATTGTAAACTATTCTCCGCCTTAACATCGTTCTCATAACTCCCTCTTATATGCACGGCATTCCCCTCTTTTACACATTGAACAGCATTCAACTTCACTACGGCAGGCTTCAACGATCGTTAGCTTTGTCAAACTTTACACCGCCTATCTCCTTCATTAAGCGTTCTCAGAGTTATATAAAGTTGCCTTTCTGTCGTGCTATTCCCTTACGATATCAGGCTCTTCAGTTGCTTGCACGCCGTTAAGTTTAACATCCCGATCAATCAGTAATCTTTTAACTTCCTCAAGAGTATTCATTTGTTATCACATTAACAATATACGAGCAATATAACCACATAAAATTTTAGCAGTGAAGAATGTCAACATCATAATGGCAATTTTAAAAATTGTAGCGATAACTTTCGGTTTAAGCATTATAGATTTCGATATTATAGGTTTCGTAAATTGGTAACGTATTTTTGAATAATCAATATTTTAACATTAGTTTATATGATATTGATAATTAAAAAATCTGATTGATTTCCTTTCCAAAATTTAATTTATCAGAGAAGATAATATTCGAAATGAAACACGGCCATTATTGGCAATAAATCATTTATTTTTTATTTCAAGCATAACATTTGCGTAAATTATTCAGTTTAATGGACAAAATGATATATATATTTTCTAAAATATGAGTCAAGTTTCAGAGATGTTATATATTTATAACTTTAAAATTTATAACTTTAACTACACAATTTTTGTAGTTTGTATTAAATTAATAATTAAATATTATGTAACGTTAACTTATACACCATTAATCATAATTGATTCTCATAGCTCACCTTCTTTGTTATTTATTAATTAAAAATATACTTTAGTTTAACAAAACTTTATTAACGGAAGCAAAATTGCGAGTTAAAAATTTAGCAGATACGCGCAATAAAACAAAGTAGATTTTAGGAGATTAAAACTTCTTGAAATTTTGAATGAATTTCACTGGAATGCCGCGATCTTGGCATTTTTCACTCACGATCGCGATCAAGCGAGCAATTCGTATCGATTTCTGAGAAACTGAAAATATGTATTTCTACAGTGGTGGTATTTTACGTACGTACGTACTTACCTACCAACCCACATCTACCTACCGACGAAAGGCGGTTGCCAGTAATGCAATTCCACGTCACAGTACGAGACTGGAGAGTTCTGCTTCTCTCCAGATATACGCATTCCTGTTCGTTCTGCCTCCGCCGCACCGCGGTGCCGCGGCACATGCTGGCATCAAGCGACCGGATAATGCCGTATGAGAAGCGTCTCTCGTTTGGAAATGTAATATAACCGGAGACACCGGAGCAGGAATGCGCGCGCGTCTCCAAGCGCGAATACGCGGGATAGAGACATCGTCGTCCCTAAGCAAATGAAAATTGAATTCGCGACATAGACTTCACGCAGTCCCGCATAGTCTTAGCCCCGTTTTCGGTATGCGGTATCTCGAATAATCGTTTCCGTTATAGATGTGCACGGGGCGGAATGTGCATTTGCCGCTTCACAATTTGGCGATTTCGCGCGAATGAGATGTCTCCGCATCGGTTGGTCCAAATGTTTCCGGGTGCTTTTTGATAATCGAGAAGATATATACGTCGAAAAAAATATTAATTCTCTATTATTCGCACAATGGAAAATAATAGTTTACTATGTTTTAATTTTTTACTATCTCACAATTTGTCCAATACTTTTAATACTGTATATAAGAATTTAAAGTATTAGTCACAATTGTTCTGTGTTAGTAGAAATTGCTTCTTTCTTTCCATTATTCTATTATTATATCGTTATCCAACAAACAAATGTAGCAGTTACATAACATAGATGTAAATGTTACATGTAATATAACTATTACATCTATGTGATGTAACTGCTATATTTGTGTTTACTGGGTATATATTACACAATAATACAATGCAATTACAATTATAATCAGTATTTTTAAATAATCAATAGAGTAGCCCAAAGTAACGATAAATAACTACCGCCATTTGCCGATAAATGGAAAATACATTAATAAGTTTATTAATTAAAAAAAAAAACATTTTTATAACAGCTGTAACAAGATTTTTTATGATTATTTGACGTAAATAAAGCAAGATCAACATATATTTCATATTAGATTGACGCAATTTGGTATAATAAAGCAAACATTTCTGCGCAAATTCACTCTTCTATGAATAAATTGAGGACGCTGTCACGATTGTATAGTAATTAGCGCTTAATTCGATTTGGTTTATTTGGGCTGAAGAGCTCTATAATAACAAAATAACTGACGGAGCGTACGCATTGTTGGAGACTGTGGCATTGTAAAGGGAGACCTCGGACGTGATTGACAGCGGTTCGAAGCACGGCAGCGTGTTAATTTGAGGGATGACCGCATCTACAAGAGCTCCGAAATCGAATTATGGTAGACACATAGCGTGTACAACAGTTGTATTCCTCCAGTTTTGAATATCATCATTTTCACAGTTTACTATCGATTTTTCTCAAAAGATAATCACATCAATGATCGTATAATATCCTACTTCGTTTGTGAAATCTCATTCACATCTACGAATCTTTGAAAAAAGGGCTGCAATACGGCTCGATAGAGTAATCAACGTTTCAGTTTTGTGCATTATTTATCGCTCGCAATTTCGCCGAATCGAATTACAACTAAAGCACTTTTCACGTTAATCACGATGTTGCCTTTGTAGTACATGTATATGTATATATAATACACAATCGCAAATAAGAAAGTATTTCGTAAATGCATAGATAAATATATTCAATCTGAAAATTTCATTTAACAAAATAAAAACTGCGATTAAAATTATGCTTTTTTAAATATTTATTTATAAAATGTACATCTAATTAAACCTCATCTTGCGATGCTTTTCATTTGGAAGCATTAGACGTAATTAAAAGTGGCCTTTAATAACTGTAATAATAACGATAATAAAGATAATGAGAAGCTTATTTCAGAGTAAGCAATTTTAAGGAATTTTTCGTATGGGAGAATTTCATATACACGAAGCGAAGAAAATGTTCCGGACAATGTTCTAAACACAACAAGTGGCCACTATCAACATTGTATTACGATACCGGTAGCATGGCGTTCCACGTATAGTAGATACTATCGGGAGGGTACATAATAATCCACGGTACCGGCAGTGGACCGCGTACGCTACTAACCCACTATACATACACTGTACCTATAGACTCTGACTTAATTACAATGCGGGGTAACGACTACATAGATATCGACTCCCTCCTCGTCCTCACATCTTCAGCGTTCGCCAATGACCCCTCGCACACGCTCGTTTGACTAAATTAAAAGTAACCATTTCCAGAGTTACGCAAGAAATGAAGTTCTATGAAATTTTCCAGACACGATGATTAATCCTGCTGGGCTATCTCGCTAATTCTTCGCGTTACAGCAGCTCTATTAACTAAACTGACATTAGATGGTAATGCTGTTGGGAGCAGAGCAACTCATTATAACTTAATTTGTGGTCTTCTCACAATGGAGAGCATTTTACGTGAACTGGAAGAGACACTATTTTACAAGCCATTGTTTTAGTATAATTTGCCAATTTTTTCCCAAATTTGGCGACTTTAAATAAAACAATTAAAATAATTAAAAAGTACGTGTTTCCTCTTTTACGGAATTTATTAATCTAATAAAGTTATTAAATTCGCAACTTCAATATTTATTACGTAAAATGCTTAAAAATGTTAAAAGGTAAAATGTTAAAAGGTACAACCAATTAATTTATTTTTTAATATAATATATTTAATTATTTCTCATCTTTTTCCACTATAAACATATTTTGACACGATAATTATTTGTCAATGCAGCAAAGACTTACATGGAAGTTATTCAGAAGATCAACAGAGGCTTAACGCGAGAGTGGGATGGGCGATTTGGTATAATTTTGTCTCAAATCTCGGCGAATAACCCAGGTGGCTTACTGCCAGATTAGCGCCGGATTCTAGTAAATTGTAATTTACTGCGTAACGCAATGGCGTTCTCTTATCGATCTAACGTGATCCATTGATTTCATACACGTTTCTGCATTTGACGATCGAGATGTATTTGACATGTGTTAGTTAGTGGGCACATGGTCTTTCTGTAACGGATTAACGACGCGTTCATTTTGACGATTAATTAATGTCACGTTTGGGTAAAATTATTGGAAATTCCTGCACGTTGTAAGCGGACAAACAGTTATTAATTGCACGATATTGCATGAGTGGAATACAAACTTCAAAATAGATATATATATATAAGTTAAATATACACTAGAAAATGGTCCCTTTTAAATTTATCATTTCTCTCGCAGTATATAAAATATAAAATTGTGCGCTTTGCAAATTTTCGTAAGAGTAAACGAATAACTAAGACACCGCAATTACAAAAACGGTCGCAGTAAATTAAAGAAATGACAAACAAAGCGTAGAGTATATTAATTACAAACGTTCGAGTTTTCTATAACAGTATGACAAACATATGTTCGCAAATTCTGTGTAAATTTTTAAAAGATAAAGTACTGCGCGCGCGAATAATACATTTTGCTTTGAACATACACGTATCCAATAAAGGTAATTAATACAAAATGATTGAATCGGGAAAGTTCTAATGATTACTTGAATCACTTTAACATATAATTCAATACTACAGGATATCCCAAATACTGCGGCATTAATGATTTTTCGTATAAGAATATAATTATTATAATTCATATAATTCATAAATCAAGCTTCAACGACATGTGTGATTTTTCGCTTAATTTCACGTAGTCTTTAAGAGAATTTTGAGTTGCTTTTAATCAGCAACCTAAAAGTATTTAAGACTGCGTGCTGAAAAAATGTAAGCGAGGTTTATGCAAGTGCAATTAAAATTTCTTGATTTGGCGTTTAACATGTTCGAGACCTTCCGTTTTCAATTAGGTGAATTTCTGCGCACGACGGATTACGCTTCGACTGTAACAGGAAGCTTTGCGATCGTCGCAATTTACGCGCGGCGGCTATAATCGCGTCATTCGCGTATTTCGATCAGCCACGATATTATACAATTTACACACGTGCGAATGCGTAGTGCGTTACACGGCTGTATGTGACCGCACAATTCACGCATCGCGCGCACCTTTCAGCGTACGCAAATACAAGTACGCGCCGCTGCATTTGCATACCGCGGATTCCGCCAGAAAATCGTCCTCCGATCGGATCCGCCGTTCAAAAACAGGCCCGACATTTTGAATGCGTAATCCCCGAATGGGTTAGCCTTTTGCATTTACATACGCCAGTTCTCCCCCGACCGCGCGCTTCTTCCCTACTATTTGCAGATTATAGCTTTCGTGATTTTTTTTATCATACATACATATATACATGTGTTTCTTGCGTAATGTGTCATTTGTTATCACTGAACACTCTAGTTAATTCTTTCTCTTTGACTTTTTTATTTCTCGACGAAACATTTAGTCCAAAAATAGTTTTACTTTGAAAATCAATTTTATATCTATTTCTTTTGGTAATACAATTATTTATATGAATTTTATGTTTTCTTTCTTATAGTTTTGGAATTTTCTTCTTTAATTATAACAGTGTAACTTTTTATACTAGTACATATAAAAATAATATAAAAATATTCTAAAATCTCCGCTGTTAACGTGCGCTTAAAAAACTGTATTACGTTAAAGTTTCTTAGCCATTTAACCCGACGCCTTATTCAATAAACGTGAACACCTGATTTAATTTTTCAACTAACAAGCGTTAGAATGTCAGAGCGATTTTAGCAGACGTTACATCGTAACGCATTACTTGCATTGTAAAGACATTTCAATCCTTCATTCTTTCAAGTTGTAGGACCTTACATTACACTGTCGTGGATAAAGTGATGTATCACTTCCCTTTGCGATAAACTCCAAAGGAAGTAATACTTCAAAGGAGAAAGGGGAGAACGGTACCAATCAATTATAGACATGGTAACGTCTTTTGAGTACATTCCATCACGCCCGCCCGGGGAAGTCCATTACCCAACGATCTGAAAACAATTATGTGCAAGAAGATTGAATTCCCATTATGTTCCTTCGGCAGCGGAAGGACCGATAGAAGAATAATACCCGATCTTTGCGCTCAGTAAGCGCTCGGAATGCAGCGGATGCTCCCGGGCGCGAGCGAACGGTATCAATCTCGCGTTATCAGTAATGGAAAAGTGTGGCTCGAGAGCCGATATCGATAATCGGCGATTGAATTAATACAAGAAGAACGCCCCCCCCCCTCCCCGCGCGGGCGTGACGTGCTTGGTATCATCGCCCAGGCAGGAAGAACGAATCTCACTTGTGACGCTCGTTAACGCGAAGCCCCGACAAAACGTGATAAATCGTTCTCTGTCCTATCGTGTAATTGTCGCATACCAACGAAACCCCCGCTGCGCGACCAAACTGGAAATTAATATATTTAAATCCGGCGAATGCATCCCACTCCTCCGCCGTTTTCTCATGCTCGTGCTTGAGCGAACGTACTATTTCCGGCTTTCCGCTCCTCCACCTCTCTTTCTCTCATTCCTACATTCCGTTTCAAC
The DNA here is from genome assembly GCA_011636635.1 of Tetramorium simillimum. Classification (NCBI taxonomy): domain Eukaryota; kingdom Metazoa; phylum Arthropoda; class Insecta; order Hymenoptera; family Formicidae; genus Tetramorium; species Tetramorium simillimum. The sequence continues at coordinate 38,301 of VBVQ01000174.1, read as the reverse complement.
GTAATCTACGGTTTCGGAGTTTCCTCAATGGATTTTTGGATTACTGCGAGACAAATGACTACTGTTCCCTACGGGAAAAGTATAGAATACTGTAGAACTGCGATTATCCAGCCAATCCTGACAGAGAATTAGCTCGACGTCGGTGGGAATTTCTCCCCCATTACCGAAGTCCACCTTAGAAATTGATGGAAAGAGATATTACGAAGTAATCTTTAATAATCTTAAATGTTTGCAATGTAAATTCATCAAGTTAAATTGAAAAGTGACTTAGTTAACATTTGGATTATAAAGAGGTTTCCAGTTATTAGAATTTCAATTAGCAAGTTGAATGCTTAAATTATATTATATTTACACTAACAAAGAAGCTATAAACATTAATTAGTAAAGAGTATATAACAAAATAGAAAGATACAAAATACTTTTCTTCTCAATATATCGAATATAGTGTTACAGACACCAAATATTTTTTTTTTCAAGAATTTAATGGATCAGCAACTTGATTTTAAAATACAAGTTTAAATCTGGCTTTTTCCCTTCTTTCGAAATATTACTAAAATTTTCCATCGCGAATTGCTTATAAATATATGGTACCGCCATACAGAAATTTAATGCGATTTAAATTTGGTTGTTATCACCCACTTCATGTATGCTGAGCCGATCAGAATAAACATTTTGTCTTCATATTCTTTATATCCGCATTGCAATCTTTATGAGTGTGGCCAAAAACAATAATAAAAATGATGCGCACGTTGTTTTATCTGTGTCTACTTTGCAAATTATCTTATTTCTCTTGTGTGCCGAAAGCAGTATCTCTTAATGATAGATAGTGTAATAAAATATAGAAGCAGAGTTATACAGTACAATAGATCACTCAAGATAAATGCTAGGATTGAAAGAGTTTCTGGTTAAATTAAAGTTGCCTGAATTCAAACTAAATGAGGATTGGTTTAAAAAAAAATGTTCTTTCTTCAAATAATATATTATTTCTACATGTACAGATAATAAAAATAATAATTAAACAATTTACAATAAATATATTTATGTTTAATATTACATACTTTATTTTTTACAGAAATTTGACGTTTTTTATATCTTTCTGAAATAACTGCCAATAGTATTTCGACAACTGAGAATCATATAATCCATTTAATGCATAAAAAATATTAAAAATTTATCCTTATTAATATATTTCAATTTCATTATTTACTAATATAAATATAAATCCAATATATATTTCATGATAAAATTTAAAATAAGATTCGTTTAATTTTTATTTTGGAAATGCCATCGCTCGAATAATCACACAAAAATCAGACGAGAGGAGAATGGATTTTAATTGTGTAACGGAATTTTTGCGGAAACATCATCTGTAGAATTCTTCATTTCTTTTATGTGAGGTGATTCAACTAGGATGATTATCAAAAGCGAACAGTGCAAACACGTCTTAAAACGGTATGATCCTCGTTCGGCATCTACCAGCTGGATTACCATCTATGGTTTACTTTACCGAGAATTAACGAACCGAGGAGTAAATAAGCACTCTGCTTGTGATTCACGGGACTAGTATTATATGAGTCCCCGCCTCATAAAATCCATAAACCGTCGCCGCGGAGCATAAGGGGACGGGCATACCCGTGAAAATTCCGTCGCCCGATCCACTTTCCCAGACCACCCTACCAGGTTTGCGGAGTCCTCGTATGTGCATAAGGCCTCCAGACATATGTATAGTCTGGTATAATATATTATATACATATATAATTATATAACTATATATATAGAGACTATCTCACTACTAACATATTTGTGTTCGCTTACACAGCTATGAATTGCTTGACCACCTAGAGGTAAATTTTTTTCGGAAAAAATCCGGTACAGATATTTATTTTATTATTAAAATTTTTTGTGAATAAATTAAATACCTTAATAATAGAATTTCAATAATAAATGTTTGAACAAAAATTGAAATAAAATAAAATAAAATTAAAACTGAAGAAATTATAAACTTATATAGAATTTATAACAAGAATTTGAAAGAAATATCTTGTAGGCAAATATCAGCATAAAAAAATATATAATAGCAAATTGAAAAATAAAAATTATCCAACAAATTTATAAAAAATTATCGAAATGTTATCACGCAACTTTTTTTGTATAAATAATTAAATTGAATGAGATTTGAAGGAACGATGTAAATAAAAGATAAAACAGCTTCTGAAATTTTCACACACACAAGAGTATTTCTATATTTAATGATATTTAAATATATTTATCACAATAACCTGAGAGAGAATCAAGAAAGTTTATCAAGAAAGTTATGGGACATTCTGTGTCGACACATAAAGCGAATTATATGAGGTATATGGAACGAGGGTAATCCCTGCGCCGTAATCGCGAGACTCTTGAAAAATGGATCGGACCTACGTAGCTACGCGTATAATATCGCCCGTAGCAGTAACGTTCGTAATGGCAGCTAAGGTGATCATAAAATGGTCACTATGCCGCAAACATAACAGTAAATCACGATCTCGTCGTCGCGATTACATTCACGACTATGATGTCCAGTTTAACGCGACAGCCGAGACATGAGACAGATTTTATTTGTGAAAAAAATCTTAATTAGTTTTTCTTTGCTGGCTCAAAAACGATTCATTAAAAATTCCTCATATAGCTTAAGAAGTATGAAAAAATTCAGACGTGTTTTCGTCAAAAATTAATTATTAACTGCAAAACTAAATTTGAAACACCGTTAAAATAAATATACTATTATTAGATTGCATCAAAGATGAATTTTACAGCCTGAATTGTTTATAAGATCATTACATTGTATTATTTCAAATAGGTAACAATAATATACTATGGCGAGATATTTATAACAATTTTTCGAAAATTAAGATATTTGAAACAAAATTTTAAAAAATAACTTCTAGCGACGTTACCTTGACGTAGCTTTTCACGGGGATTTTTCGAAATGCATCTCGCGTATCATATCGTACGTACACGTTCACGATCAAATGTAAGATTTTATTGCGACGACGTCACGGCAGAGAGAAATGATCGTGCTCGCAGTATCAAGTTACCAATATCGAATGCATCAGGAGATTCAGATGAGAGAAGCTATATATCCGTTGTGAACTAAATTTACAAGTAATATAAAACATATTCGATATCTTCCTCCATAAATGTCAATTAATGTAAAAATATATTTTGTTTGTAATAAATATTGCTATTTTCTCCATCTTTAGGCAAAGCACAAGCACTAAAATATCAGCAGATGTTACAATAGCACTAGATATCTCTTCTATTTAATCGTGAAAAAGCAAAGAATGAATCAGCTAGATCAATCGAAGAATAAAAATGCGAATTGTGTATACATATATCAAACCTATAATTCGAACCGAAAGTGAATTTCGATTTGCCATTTCAATCGTTTCGTCATAGCGGTTTGCATATCGTCACCGGAAACGTCTTCGAAGCGGAAGAGATTTTAGTTACCTGCTCGGCCGATAGACTCGGCCTCTAGAAGAGGGTAGTTAACCGAGAGGTAGTTAACTCCGAAAGCGTGCCGTAGGGAGCTGACTAATACGACCTCCCGTGCTAATGCATTAAGCTAATCTTCGAAGTTTGCGCAAAAACTACGCTCGACACGAAGAACTCGAGAGTTTAAAGACCGTCGAAAATGAAGTTTTCAACAGCGCGTCGGGAAATTGGTTGCGATTGTAATGAGCACTATCCTTTAACGTTTTAATAGCCGGTCGGTTTCGATCGTACTTTATTTGATCTTAATTTATCATTATCTTTTTTTCTATTCTATATGATTAGATTTTTACTTATCATAACTTTTACTTACTGTAACACGCTGTAACACGCTCTTTCAAACTAATTATTTAAAAATTTTTAATTTAATTACTCTTTTTCTATTTTCTTCGCGTGTCTCTACCGAGGCACAGATTTATTGAAGCATATTCTTACATCCAATATACTCAATAGTATACTTTAAATATCATAAAAAAATCTCGCTTTTTATAATTATAGGATAACAAAATAACATGCACCTATTTTTAACATTTTTTTACTTTATTTATTATTTTACTTTTTATTTTACTTTTTATTTTAATATGTTTTAATCTGTTAGACACTTTAATTACTTTACCTTATCAGTCAATTGCGAACGATTATGAACCGCTATGTCGCAGCTCGACAGCTAATACAATTAAGTGTAATCGCATTTAATATCTACATCTTAAAATAATGCATATTTTTATTTCAACAACAGCCGTCTTGAATATAAAACACTTCGCATAAATCGAAAAAAAATGTTCGTGATTTTATATTCTTATCCTTTCTAGCGTTCTGTATATAAATCAGAAGAGACAGAAGCAGAAAACTTCATTCCTTTTTATTTTAACTCTTTCATTGTTATGACATACAATACATATCTGAGAAAAAAAATACATATATATTGTTTGACTCTCATATTCAAAATTTTAAGATATGCATCTCACGCTTGTTCCTGCATTAATCTACCTAATCCACTTTTCTGAATAAATATTTAATATAAACTACTATTTAATACGAAATATTAAAAGATTATGTACCTATATTAATTGTGTATAACAATATATAAGAATTTAAAAAGCTAATGAATATAGACATGCTAAAAGGAAAAGTTCTCATTTATTAAAATTGTTATCAAAACTAAATTAGAATTTAACTTTAATACTGTGTTCCTTACAGCAATCGTGTCAGCGGCGAAAGGGTTAAAGTTACCATGGAAACGTTAAACGAGACAAAATGAAGAAGTAGCTCAGAACGGGCTGCTTAATATCGAGTTACTGAAAGTTGGGGGGGGGGGAACTGCCGAAGTCGTCGCGAAGAATTGCATGAACGATAGTACCATGAGAATAACCCGAACCCTTTGTAATGTAATTGCACGATAAGGACGAACTTATTCGCGATAACAGAAAAAGGCACGGGAGAATCGCCGGGCTTGAATTACCGATAGATTACGATCTCGAAATAAAGGATAAAGAGCTGAAGAATTACTATCTTTAGATTCTAAAGGTTTGCATAGCTACACAGCTTGAAAACCCTACGGATTCTTAATTACATCTTAATTATGCATAACGTAATTCCGTTATATTGCAAGTTCAAAGCCTTTCTGATATAATTTTATAGCATGAAAGAGAATACTCCAATTAAAATAATTTAAATTATTACGCACGTTAACATTAAATTAAAAATATATAAAAGCTACTATCACCAAATTTGATTTGAATGATATTATTATAATTAAAAAAATTATATAATAACTTTGAGAAGACCGGTAAATAATTACTGCCAAACATGGCAAATTAATCCGTATCGACGTCTTTCACATCGTAAATAGGGATGCATACACACGCTGAAGGATCTCGTAATGTTGACGTCTTCCATTGCCATTCTTTCTGCAGCTGGTCGCTTTTATCTTCGCATCGGAATCGTGCCGCGACGGAACGTGATAAAGCGCGTTTCGCACGAGGAAGGGTTCTTTGTCCGACGAGCAATGCATTATTTGTACGTCTATCGATCTTCGGCCATGAGGAGATCTTCCTTCGTACGCCACTACGGCTCGTTCGACGAATCGGCGATAAACGTAAATCCCCCTTGCCAAAGTCGGCCCAACCCCGAAGGTAGCCGCGTATTTAACCTTCGATCGGCGGTAATATTGTAAACCTGCTCGGAATCTTAAATTAACATGAAAGTTTCAGTAGATTGGACATCTCCTGGCAGAAACATCTTTTGTGTTTTCACGATGGATATAAGAAGTTCGTGTTTTAAAACGTTCGTTACTCTTATATTTCCACCCGTTAATTATAATATTCAAATCTAGAGCGGAAAATAGTGCGGAATTAAAGTACAAATTAATTTGCTTTTTAAAAGGTTTTAAATGTGAATAAACAAGCCAAGAAATCCGCAGATATCTGACGTGATGATACAGTTACAATGTTGCAAACAGGGAAATGTTGTAATTCTTTTCAAGAGTTTTGTTGTACGCTAGTTGAAAAGAAGTAAAGTCGAAGTTTTCTATTATTCACAACACTGTGAATATTATACCATTGTACGGATATCTGTCTGTCATCATGCAATATTTATTTAAAATATGAACTGTATCCAGTCTTATTTAAAACGTGAATTATACTTTTTTTTTACATGTATAATATGCAGATTTTATATAACATAATTTATGATTGATTCACATATAGTTGCAATTTTATCATCATAAAATAAATAAATATATTACAAATGTATATCTTTCGATCGCGGATATTTATCTATTCCAAATATTTGCCAATGGATACAGATATAACGCATCGAAGACTCTTGCTTGCGCGTGACAGGAACGAAACAATCTACTTATTGAAGTAAAATAGGAATCGGAGATTTTTCAGTTTCACGGTGAAGTAAAATCACGATCGTGCGGGTGACGGGTTTCACGTCGGAGGACGGATAGTTGGATTCCTCGTAAGAAAACATTCGTTTCCTCCAATCCGGGAGGGTCTCACCCGGCTCCTGGGTGTAGCAGTTAGTTTCCCGAGAACGGCATTAGGAAGATTAAAGGACAATTCGGTCCTCATTGCGAAGGGATTAAAATCACTCTCGAAGCTCTGCACAAGTTTCCTTCCCCGTACCTGTACGTCGCCGTTGGTTTCCTTCTTCGTCTATCTTGTAAATGTGGTGGCTGCAGCATCCAGCAGCATCCACGAGATCGCGCACCGCTGACGAACGAATTAACATAATCCTACCGCTCTCTCGCTCGCGCGGAATCGACGAGTACGAATCAGCACGCGCATCGGATTTCGCGACGTGAGCAAAAAGACGATTAGTTGGCTCATCGATTCGCCTAGGTTTAATGACCGTTTTGGATTAATCACTTTTAAACGATCCGTACCGATCCGTAAGGAACCGAATAATTTAAAGGGGCCGATTAGGCTGCGAGTTTCCTGCCTGTGAGTTAAGAAACGATTTAATTTCGCTCGATTTCCTCGAATAGTTCAGATTGAGAAATCCTACCTATTAAATGACTCTCGATCTTTGCATATATAGGAATAGTTTGAGAATTAGATATTCCAAATAACTGCCCAACTTCCTTCTCTAGCTGTAATTTTCCGCAGAATTAGACAATAAAATATGAGATAAATTAAAAAGTTTTCAAAATTGTTGAAAATAATTTTAAAGAATAAGATTATCTCTAAGATCAAAAGTGGAAATACCTTGCGAACATACGTCATAGAATCAACAGGAACGAAAGGAAACGTGCACGGGAATACCACTCGATAATACCGATATCTTATTCCGATACTGTCTCGAAGCGGATCGAGGCCGACCGGTTCCGATACCACGTACGTCTCGTGAAAACGTCGCGCGCGAGCTGGACTTTCCGTCCTCAACAAGGCGTCGACGAGAATTCAATAGAACTCAATAGAATTCAATAGGAGCCAGTAAATGTCCCAGGTGCCGGAAGTATCACGCCGTAAAACAAAATATCTTATTAACCGCGTCCGTATCCGATATCTCCCGGCAGCCACAACTCTCCTCGCGATCTTTATCGGTGATTATTATGCCGCGCGATCCGGTAAATTTATGAAGAGCGAAAGTAGATTTCGGGGGATTCTGCCCGAGATATTGGGCTTATGCGGCCCGCGTTAACGCGGGCTGTTTCACATTTCGCCGGCTCATCCGCGGGCTAGGTCTTGCGGATTTCGCCTAAGTCGCGCCGAAGCTAACTTCCAACTCGCAAATCAGACTTGTCATCCGAGAAATAAGAATTGAAGGCGGATATGTGCCCGCAAGTCAGATTGAGAATATAAATCCGCGGATAAAAAGGGAGCAGAGGGAAGTCATGCAACGTAGATACTCTTACGCTATCGAATGCCCTAATCTTGAATAAGGAACGAATGAAAGAGAAAAAGAGAGAGTTTCTCCGAAGAAGGAGAAAAGAAAACGAAGTTATGGCTGCTGGCCACCAAACGTACTGAAATACTCTAGTGAAACCGACGGCGAAAAGCCCCGAGAGAATAGAAACATATCACTTTCCTAAGGACAGACAGTAAGAATTTCGTCCGTGCAATGTCGAGGAAATGGCAAGAAAAATAAGAGAACTGCATATAAGATGCTTCAGAAGTCATATATTAATAACTAGGCGAGAAAGTTTTGCACTTTAATTATAAAAGCAGCGCCGAAAAATACTAAAAATAAGTCAAGAATTCAAAGTCTGTTATATGGTCGTGTTTTTTTTATTCCTATTATAAGGATTATCTTTTATGTAAAAACTTTAAAAATGATTTTAAAAATTGCCATAATATTCCGATTTTAAAAAAATTTATTTGGTATATTTACATTAAGGATTTATTGCTTAATATTGTATGATACATTAAATTCCCGAGTCGTATATCTCATATTTTATATCCCATTGGGGAAAAGAACACATAAATAAAATATTTAATGCCGTCGTATTATATTATTATTCATAAAACAACTTTAATAAGCAATTTAGGCATTTAAATATTTTCTAATTATTACTTTTTTATATCGAAAGCGTCATGCGTCAGAGTTTAAAGTTACGTTAGCACGTTTTGTCGCTTTAATAAAAAGGGAATAAAACTTGAATACAGAGTGTCATTGTCGCGACATCAGTTTTGAGGTGAAGGGTGAAATTACAGTCGACGATGAACAGGCGCGATCAAGGTTCGCATAGATGGGTCCGAGAAGGGAGGAAGAGAGAACCGCGGGATTAGATATTACTCGGTGCCGGGGTCGCTCGCCAACTGGCTTTGATATATTACCGAGTGATAATCCTATCTGCGCGCAAAGCCAGGACACAACGATACAACCGGAGCAACTAGATGCCATGTCGACTCCATTGCACTTACAATATGTATCCAGCTGCCTGCCGGTGAAAGCACAAGTTGTGTCTAAGACGCTTACGGAGCATAGAAATAAGCGCGGTCGGTGCCACACACTGACATCTGGTAAGAGCCCAAGATGGAAATCCGTGTTGGCGAAGGAACGGTTAAACAACTTTGCCTGGAACGATTGCAATGCGATGCAATATTATCTCTCGTAATGCGCGGGAATGATAAAATATATCAGATAACGTGAATCGTAACCCTTAGATTTCCACTGTTGTATTATGTACGATATCATAAAGTGGAGAAAGCAATTGCTACATCGTGAGCGGTTGCTTCTTTTCGTTTTATTTTTAAAAGAACCAGAGTCAGCAATCGTATATCCGGTAGTACAAGTCAGTAAATACATAATGTATAATACTTTACATTTCCGTGACCGAAGTAGAACACTGAAACATTTCGACTATTTATTTTTCTAATATTTATAACATTTAGTCTGCTTATCATGTTTTAATTGGGGACTAGTTCGAGGAAGAAAATTAAAAATAAAAAGTTCAAGTTTTATTAAAAGTATGAAATCTTAAAGAACATTTTTTATTATATTTTAGTGTTATACATTGTAATTTGTAATTTACATGTATAGATGTAAAATTATAATAATTTCTAAAAAATATTTAAAAATAATAAATTAAATCTATACATTTCGAGAAAAATAGCTTAAAAATTTGGTGATGTATTCGTATATTTGACTGAGAAAATTGATCTTTAACAAATTTCGCTACAAGCTATTACATATAAAATTCTTGAAATCTAAATTACCAACCTACATACGTATACTATAGCATGACTTGTTAGTTTCTCAATCCCCGCTGTTTGCGTATTTTCGTCGAATTGATAGCACGATTGGCGTACATACAAAGCTGTCCCGCATTCCATCGCAACAACTTGCATCTCAAAGCGGGCAAAAGACGAGCGCGCGTATTGCTCCAGATCCACATTGTGGAGCTCGAATTGATACCGGGCACACCTCGGAAAAGAGATTGTCGAGACCTCCGGTGTGCTGCGACCGGAGAAAAAAAGAGGAAAAGGAGGAAAAAAACTGGAGTTCTCGATACATACCGATGGGTATGGCCGTTCACGGGGCGCCCCGGGGCCATCTGACGAAATTGCATCCGGAATTTCAATATAGCGCATATCATATTTCAACCTTAAAACGCCGCCAGCGCTGTCCGGGTATTACTTTGAGGCTCCTATGCGTAGAAGCCAACTTTGCCCGATTATAGAGATTCCGACTGCGGTAAGGTATACGCAGGTGAAATGCGGGGATTGAAAACCAAGGGATGCGCAGCCATCCCTTTCCCCCCTCCCCCTCTCTATCCGTCTCTCTCTTTCTCTCCTTCCGCCGACACGATCCTTTCGCCGGAGTGGAACAGCCTGCAGGGGACATTAGATGGTTTTCGCTCGGAATAAATGATCAAAAGGTAACTTCGGATTAAAGCTGTCGCTCGCCCGGTGACTCGCTCGCGCTTACACGCTCCGCTGCGACCCGGATGTTGCGCTTTTACAAAGCGGCTTAATCAAATTTTCAGAAAAGTCGGTGATGCTATTAATACATATTCGCCTGTGCCGGAAGGCGCGCACGTTCTCTCAGTTCCGGATTCTTTGTCAGATTTGGAAATGATTCTAGCTTAGTGAAAGGTTAAAGTAGAGATGATCGAATTATCTTCGTGCTTAAAGGTTGTCTAGAAACTGAACATTCATATTCCCTTTGCACAGTTTCAAATTGTTCATTATTTAAGTATTTATATTTAAGCGTTTAAATTTTATTATTGATTTATTATTTCATGTTGCTGAGTTTTATTTCTTATCTTTGATTATGATAGTAAGTTCTTTTCCTATTAAAAGTGAATATTTTGTGCTCTATATAATCCATCGTGCTCTATATATCATCAAAATACCATTATAGAAAAAAGTATTTAATATTAAAAAGAAAAGGGAATTATATACTAATAATAAGGATAATAATTTAGATTGAATTTATCAAATTTTTATAGTAGAATGTGATTTTCATACATATCACATTATATTATACTGTTTCATTATAATAAAACACCATTAAATGCATCTTCATCCTTTTTTGTGAATATATATAATAAATAATTATAGAATTTTCTCTAACGAGAAAAACAGTATAATTTTTAAAATAATCGATAATTACTTTGTAATTAATAGGATATATGAGAGGCGCAACAGAGAAAAAGATTCTCTTAAATAAAATATCTTTCTCTGGTACATATGTATAAAAAAATTATGAATGTATATAATTATTACTAGCAATGCCGCGCTGGATTATGAACCGATTATACTTTCAAAGCGAGTTTTTCTTTCTTTTTTCGTCGTATATGTCGGAGAAAAGGAAAATTATCTCGTGGTTTAAATTGGAGGCGAGAAAGCCGAGAAAAATTAATGTCAGTTCGTTAGGGTGGCTTGTACTCACGTCACAGAATTTAATTATTAGTGCGAGTAGAAGTAAATGGCAGCCACGAGAAAAATGTCAGTTTAACGAGGAGACACAAGCATATCGCTATCGAAACACTCGCGAGGTTCGCCATTAGGTGGAATGACCTTTCGAGCAATTTTCACGTATCCGGCGATCTCTGGGAACGGCAACGGTGTAATATATTCTTTTTTTTATTAATGAAAGATATCATAAACGAGTTCCAAAGCAATCTTCCGCCAAGTACTCGGCGGAGCGCCGAGACAATTTTCTTCCGAAGTTTACCCGCTCGCGCTTATCGAGAGGGGAGTTTTCGCGAGCAAAAAATTCTCATTATGACTTATCCACGATCGACCACTCCGACCGAGATACTCTGGATAAACCGAGATAAGCGGAAATCTACGACGAAATCGGCAGGATAATCTCGATCTTGTAATTGAAGGGGATGCAATTTGAGAGCTCCCCCCGAAAACACAATGCTATTTTCTTTTTTCGTTGCAAAGAACACAAGTACGAAGAGAAGGGAAGCGAATCTGACACGCGTCAGCTCGAGGGAGATGAGAAACTCGCAATATTCGGTGTCGAATAGATACTTAGCTCGACACGATGATTTATCGCCACTGTCGTTCGGGATGAGGAGAGGGCACTGTCATGAAAAGGGCACCCTCCCCCGTGCAATATGAACGAAATCGGCCGCGCCAAAGGAAACGAAAACATTTATTCGCCCAATGAAATTGGTTTAGTGAATGGGAGAGATTGACAGGAGTTATGCATCGAGCCGGTGCAAGATCCTGGCGGGCAGCGAGATCCCGGCGAACGTTCCGGTAATACCGAGTCGTTTATCACGACTGGCGAATGGAGAGCTCGTGAGATCGCGAGAGAGATCGTCCGACAAGCGCTGCACGCGGTGTTGCGCTAGGCTACTAAGTTCGCTCGAGTTGTGGTGATTAATCGATAATGGGTTCCATATGATACGGGACGGTACGTTGTCGATGTGCGAAACGACCTTAATCACATTAGTTGACAGTGACATGATCGATATATTATGACGGGACAGGTCATTCCGTTTCGTTCAGCTTAACATCACAGTACGCTGCCCCTAGCGTTCACGTCATGCTTATCTTGCTCGCGTATCTGCGTGTTACGCTCTTGCATCTACATATACATTATCATAATAGGAGTGAGCTGACTAATTAATCGATCCACATGCCACCTCCCCAATTTCAGTTTGCGCAGTTTCATATTAATGTTGGGATGTACGAAACGAGTTATTCTAGTAGCCAGATAAACATCATAATATATTTATAATTACACTTTGCTAAAAAACTGTGTCTGCTTTGTGCAGTAAACGCAATAATACTGTAAACATGAAACATGAGATTTACGACAATAAATGCGATTTTCGTATACTTTGTCCGAGTTGATTTCAAAATAGGTAAAAATATACGTGTATAGAAAAATATATAATCTTATAAAATAATTGTTGGTTGTCATTAGTTATTTTTTTTTTTAATATCATGCTTTTTATTCGGAAAATTTATTGCTAAATGATTTTAGGGATCAACTTGACATAAACGTCGGCTAAATCTTTTCTCTATGTCAGAAAGAATTTCTCGCACCTTAGCAACAATCCTTACTGATACCCCGGCGTTTGTTACAGTGTGCCACCTACTGCGAGGCGGCGTGGCAGCGATTTTTGGACCGCAGAGCGCACACACGGCATCTCACGTGCAGAGCATTTGCGACACCATGGAAATTCCGCACTTGGAGACGCGCTGGGACTACCGACTTAGACGGCAGAGCTGCCTCGTCAACCTCTATCCACATCCCACCACTTTGTCCAAGGTACGTATACACAAACTTTAGCCAGAATAATAGCCTCATTAAAGCGGCACCCATCGCGCAAAATCTGCCTTCGTGACCTTCCTCCTTACGGATTTCTTGCCTGCATTGCTGTTTTACCACTACGTTCATCGACGACAAACACGGCCCTTTTAGATTGACGCTCTAATCAAGGTAATTTCAACATTTCGTGCCTCGCATTTTACGTTTCACTGTAATTATAATTGGAGTGGAGCGTAAGGAAAGTCAACGAAACCTAAAAAAAAAACATCAAATTTTCATTAGAGATGAGAATATACTATTACATATACTATTACATATACTATTACTATTACATATACTATTACAATATTATAAACATTAATTAGTAAGGCTATACTTCAAGCGTTTAAAGTTTTCTTTTCTCGTTAGTTAATCAAAAATATAATTGAAGTCGTTGACAAATTCAAGCAAATATCATATTTAGACGGAAGATTATCAGTTTCGCATTTTCATCAAAGTACAGTGCGGAGGATCGCTTTCGTGGCTAAGGCGGATTCGCTGTTATATTTGGTTGTATCTGTATGCATTGAGTGCTGCGCCCACAGTGCGGTAATTCTGAACTTAACGTAAAAGAAGTGAAAACTTTTTGAATTTCTCTTAATAAGCGCGAAGTTTCGTGAGGAGGTACGGCTGAAAGCTCCGGACGCGGGTTTGCATAGCTCTCGGGCTTTTTGGGTTAACGAGAGTTCTCGCTCGTTCTTTTCGCTTTCTCTCTCTCTCTCTCTCTCTTTCTCTCTTTCTCTGTGCTTGTTGTTTCATGAATCCTTGCAACCCTTTCCCTTCCTCAATATTTGTTACTCGCGAACACTTGTACCTTGTGACACTCCTTCTTCCTCGCTCGTTCTCACATCCTCTCAATGTTTGCCACTAGATTTGTCCCCCAGTCCAAAAAGCGTTTTGTTTATTCTCTGTATAGGGTACGGTGGAATCCTGCTCATCGCCCATCACTGAGTTTTCCTTTATTTTCGAAGGGACTCGCGAACGGAAAATAAATATCCGCGGCTGCGAGGCGCTTTACGCTTCAAACGAGAGAACATTCGTGAGAAAGTCGATAAATCCGTCGCTGCGGGCGAACGAAATGCGCAAGCAAGTCCCAAAGGAAAGTATAAAAGCCAGCGAAAATGAAATTTTCTTCAGATGTAGACATCAGAAAACAATAAGTACTATATTTGTACCTTGAATATGTGTCTAATATGGATGCACCTACTTAGTTGGGGAAAAAAAAACGATTTTTACACGATTATTACTAAGTCAAATTTTATTGTCCAAGTACCAAGCTTATGCTAGCAATTCTTAGATCTGTAGGATATAAAACACGGTCAACAGACAGGATTTATTTCTACGTGACGAATTTCCCGAAGTCCTTTACGGATTTCGTATGAAATATTGATGACTAGATAATAATTTACGGTCGCGTAGGTTGGCTTTGACATTCTCGATCAAAGGGCTTTCAGCAATAGTGCACAGAGGACACAATTTAAAGGCCATCGCATACCTAAAGCTATTCGCTCTTTTCTCTCCCTTTTTCTCATTCTCTCTCTCTCTCTCTCTCTCTCTCTCTCTTTCTCTCTCTCATCAGAGTAAGAATTTCAATTAGAATTCATTCATGTGTTGCATCACTGAATTTCGAGCATTTGTCAAAAATCACAAATTTTTAATGTTGTTCTAGTATTTTGAAATATTCTGATAAACTCGCAATTACTGTCGCAACTCTAAAGTCTAATTAGCATGTATATTCATGCGAATACATCTGACGCACATTTTTATTTATTTTATCCAACAGTTTGTGTAATTTATATAAAATATTTGATAAAAAATTTTTATAAAAGAAGAAATAGACTTTATGAAAAGTAATCAAATGTGCAAATTTGCTACTATTCTAATGTTTAAGTAAAAAAACAGAGAAAGAAATCATTCTTAGACAAGTTGCAATATTTATGTTTATAAAGATATAAAAAGAGAATAATATAGATTTCGTCATATTAGAATAATTAATATATTTGAATTAATACAATGATGATTGATTAAGGAAGACTGCACCTTTTTAGATTGAGAACTCGTGTAAGATTCATGCTAGAGTTCACCTTCTTAATTTGCAAAATCCGATGTTCGCACAATGAAATGCGAGCGCGCGAGAGGAGGACATAAAGAAGGCGGAGGAACGTTTAATAAGCTTTCGCGTTCTGAAAGTGATAAACATCAGGTTTCCTCAGTCTCAGGTTTCCATTGTGAGTCCAGTAAACCGGAGGGAAGTAGCTTACGTCGTCAGTTATTTCACGGTGTTAGAGCAGGGTTGGTTTTCTCTCGCCCGAGTTCTTTTCTCGGCGGATTCCCCGCCACTTCCAACGGCGAAAATGCAAAATTCACTAGGAGAGCAGCGGCGTCCTGATTAGAGTACTCGGCGGAGGAAAAGGAAAATCGAAAAAAAGACAGCGGAGGTGGGTGAACGTTGGCGTCGATTCCGTCAAACGAGCGACAGCCTCATTCAGTCAACTCGAAGACGGAAATATTTTACTTTCCGGTACCATCTTATGCGTAGTTCAAAGGAACCGAAGGCGATTGCACGGAGCAGAAAAATTGAGTAAAAAGAAGCACAACCAGTGAGTCTCTTTGATTCGCATCGGGGGTGAATTGTGGGGATAACTTTAATACCCTTCGCACCACGATTTTCCGCAAAACGATAACAAATTACTATCGCAAACGGCGTATTATATTCCGGCAAAATAAAAATAAATAATTCCTCTCTATGAAAAGTATCAAATGCAAGAAAACTTGCCTCAAAGTACTTTTAAGCTTTTACACAACTACGATTTATTACTTAACTACGATTAGTTACTTGAACGTAAAAATTATTATAATTGCATATAAAAATTAATGCTTATTTAAAATATAAAATTAAAAATATTACTTTTATAAACTTGTAAAAGAGAACTTTTAACGCATAAAAAGTAATATCAATTATTATTTTATTTGTGACTACAGTTATTATTGCTTCAATTATTTTCGCAATAAAAAGCACAATCAGTAATAATAGGTATCTACACATCTTCATTTTTTTTTAAATGTATTAAATGGTCCAATTAGAAAAAAATATTGTCAATGACATTGTTTTAATACGCGTATAGAAAACGCTTTTAAAATCTTTCTGCAATGATACGTTAAAGATCGCTCTATCATTTTCACATTTGACACGTTTCCGAACGAGACGCTCCAATTATTACATTCAAACGCGAAGACGAATCTATCCAATTTCACTTTGAACTTTCGGACAGTTCGTATTGTTCGTGACGAAATCGAATTGTCAGGTATTTCGATTCGCATTCCTGCGCGCAGACATAGACTGCTCCTTCTGCCGTGCTATTTTCTTCTGTCCTAGCGAAATGAAAGAATCCTTAGTAAGCCGTCGAGAGAGCAAATACTTTACAAACCCATAAAATTATCGCTCTCTTAACGATAAAATTTTAATCAGAGAAAACATATGTTCTTTATTTGTAATTTTGATAAATTAGTAAATATAATTGTTAAAATTTTACCGCAATATTGCTTTATATTAAAATCACAAAAATATGTTCATTAACTATACATAAATGTTAAATATTATACTGCTCATCACTATTATTATTACATAGATTATTATCAAGTAATTATTAAGGCACTTTATCTCTGATTACAAATACATTTTAATTCTGTACAATTAAAAGAGAATTTATACGTTATTTACTTTTGAACTTTATATGGATGGAGTGACATTGGTCATTCCGTTCGTAAGATAATCGACGTTATGATGATATAGCGGGCGATATGTTGGTGTTAATGAACCGCGAGAGGCGGAATTGCCATTACCGCAGCAATGATTTAACGATCTTCCTCGTGGCCGATAATGGACCGGCTTCTGTGCTCCGATGGTCGTCGGACCAGCAGCCGGTGTGAAGGGACGGATCGGTTGAATCAGCCGCTATGTTGCTGTTGGAATTCAATTTGTACTGTTTCCTAATCGAGCCTTTGCTCATTGCGCTTTACTGTGCCACTTCGTCCAGTCAATACTGGTACCATCATCAGGCCTTAAGAACAGCCTTACAAAAAGAGTCTCAAGAAAACATTTAACATTAGCACTTTCGTCGACTTTAAATGCATCTTCCCTTAATTGACTATTATTTAATCACGTGCATAAAAATGTTCTTACTTGAGCAAAATGATTTTGAATTTATTCGCTTTAAATGGTAAATAGAATTCGGACTTTTAATTTAAGTTAGTTTTAATAAAAAAATTATTTAACGGAAATGAGGTTTACTTTACCTCCAGGAAGAATTTAAAATAACTCATTTATGGGAAAGTTTTAATATTCAATATTAAATATATTATCAATGAAATTTTTCATAAAGAAATTTAATTATTCATTATTTTAACATATTATATTATAAGTTTTATGTTTGAATATCTTGTATACCTCGATTACTAAACAATTACGCAAAATTGGAAAAATTCTGAATAGAGAAGATAATTATTTTATTACATAGTTTTTCCACAAATCGTATAGAGACAAGTATGTGTTATAAATATAAAAGTATTGATACACAATAAATAAAAACTACTCTTTTAAATTAATTAAGTATTTATCGAAGAAAAACTCTTCTCTTCGATTGTTCTTTTGGTCAAATTGCTTCTATATTCACATTTTCATTTTTTTGACAAAATACATAATAATATCACAGCTTCTTTCATCCTAAATCAACCGTTATCTCATTCACCACTCTAGCTATCTCCGATCTAAACAATCGGTAAGTGCCCACTCGATTCTGCTCGCGCGGCATTCAATGACTGAACGCGCACTCTTCTCTCGCAACAACGTATATCTATCACTTCTCGCTTTCTCTGTTCGCCTTTTAGGCGCTATAGACAAGTCAAGAATTCGCCCAGCCATAGATGCACTCCGTGCGAACGTTTATTTCTGGAGTTGGGTTACTAATCAATGTCATTCAGCGAAACCACGTACAGCCAACGCGATTGAAAGCCGATTGCGCCCTTTTTCCCATCTTCCGTATCCCGCCGATTAGCTATTTACTTCCGTTTCCTCTTTCGCAGGATTTCTTCGCGCTCGTTTGGCAATCGCTCGTAACGCCGACCGCATCTCCTTTCGTTTCCGTTGCCTTTTCTCATCCACTACGGTAGAAAGCGCGTCGGGTGGTAAATGGATTGCATTCTCGTGCATTCGTCTCTGACACGGTGATGAGCGTTCCGCTCGTCGGAACTGATACGTGATAACGATCAAGCCCGCGAGTCCCGACTAATCAATTCAATCGCGGTGTACGCGACTGTTACTCCCAACTTCTCTTAGAATCTAGAATTATTGCGATTCCTTGTGCAACAATTAATTGTACCGCGAAAAGGAAAAGAAAAACATTTTTTAAATAAAGACTAAAATATTATATTACTTTTTTCTTCATCCCTCACACATTTACATACTCGTGCATAGAGAAATGACAATCTCCTTTAACTATTACAAAACTTAATATTTTTGTATTTCTTTATATTTTAATTAATTTGTTAAACTGTATTATCATTGTTTTAATTTTAGATTGTGTTCTATTATCAGCATTTTTTTTTCCTGAAAAGAAATCCTAAATTGTTGCAAATTGGAACGGGCTATCTCGAAATCAAGATCCTCGTAAACTTATCGGAATTACACAGATTCTCTGCGTAATTATCTTGATAGGATCAATCTTCGGTGAAACTCATCTGCGGTATATTGCGAGCATTATTTCTAGAGAGAGCGTACGCGTGGAACGATGCTCCTTATTGAAAGGACGACCGGAGCCGAGGGAAGGGCGATCGTCAAGAAATGTAGACGCAATATCGTACACGGCGGTGCGCGGACGTGGAATATGGTGCCGTCGAATAAAGCGGTTGTATTACGTCGGAAGTGAATAACTCCGTTGCGTCTAGCACGTCAGACGTAATCTCGTTTTCGTGTTCGAGAAGGGAACGAACGTAATCGAGAGGGCGGAAGCGGGAGGCAAGCGCGTTTGGGGATTATCCGTTGTTCGCGGCGGACTAAGCCGCTTGTTGCCGCGAGTTCCATCGCTCGTAATCGACGTCTCACCTTCGCAATTCACCACCATTACGCTATTCTGGAGGCAATTTTAACGTCAGCGGTGACATTCGAAATATACGACGGCGAACCGAACTGAGATGGCACACTTCGAAGGCTACGCGCACCCCCCGAGAATGCATTATTTACGAATGCATTAAGCGGAATTATATTAGAAGTGGAATTAAGAGCGCCGATTTCTCGCACACTTTTCTCTCCTAATGCATCTCGAGAACTTCGAATGGGAGATGACGCGCGGAGAAAAGAACCGTCGCGGCGTCGCAGAAAATGCAAAGTGCATTCATCGCGAATAGGGTTCGACGCAGACGGATAAGAGGATATTTTTCGAATGTCATTCTCTCGGACAGAAATTCGTGCCTATATCATGCAGATGTCGAGAATTTAATTGACGTTTGATTTACATCATACCGATTTTCTTTCTCTATCTCACTCGAATATTTATTCCATTCCTGCAATTATTGTGCAATCAATACGCCACTTATGTCAAATAATATTAAGTATTGAATTTATATTACACAGATAAAAATTGATTTTATCCTAAAGTGGAACTCAACTGTCGAAAATTATACACAATACTATTAATTAATTTACTAGTCATATCGTCGGTCGAAATTGCTACCACAAGCGCCCTCGATATTAATTATTCTAACGAGGGTTATATTACAACGGAAGTAGTTTTATTTGTTGTTACTATGCACGATAAGCTGCACACGCTGTGAAATTCGAGCCAACGAAATTTCAGCGGGGTAACATTGCACAGCGAGCAAAAAGCCCGATGTGGCGATCGCCCTAGATTTTGTGTGCGTACATTGTAAGCGAAATTTAATAGAAATTCGTTTGAAGCATCACCGAGTGCAATTAACTAATACCGACAATTCAAGAGGCAGAAAGAGAGAGAAAATTAGCATCGAGATAATTTTATTTCTGATGCGCATATTCAGCCCTCTTTATCGTTACATTACGAATAATACTACAATTTTGCAATATAATGTGACACATTTAAATGTTAGCAGCGATATCCATTATAATATTGTTCTCTGTGCGTGATACTCAATGTGACATACGACAATAATGCATACGATTTGAGATTTACCTTAAACTCACGAATTGTGTGCCAATTATGGTGTGCGTTTGATATTTTCCTTTCTCTCTCACACATGTTTTATTTCAAAGGTAATTTACAAATGACGTAACTGATATTATATTTGATAAATTTCGTTTGTTTTCCATTGGCGATACATACAATATGTAATGTTTCATAGAAATGGCAAACAAAACTCGCCGGGAAATGCGTGCACGCAAGCCGGAAGTTTTGTTTTTTATCGGAATTAAAACTAGCAAAACTGGATTTCCTGGAGACCTCCAGGAGCAAAAGATAATATAAATAAAATAAAAGATAAATAAAAGATAATAATCGACAATCATTGTTTCTAACTTGTTATTTTTGAAAAGGAACAATCGAAACAAAACTTGAATTCGATGCGCGGCGACGCAGAAAGGGACGATAAGAACGAATTGTATATATCTCAAACACAATACCAAAACTTGAATTTCTTTTTTTAAATTTAAGCTTAATCACTTTAGCTAATCTTTTCAACTCGTAAATGATAATTATCTTTTTCATTCAATTTATTCTAAAACGCGATGATACGTGCCACGTATATCGCATTGTACGTAAAGATAATATAGAAAAAATTTTAATAGAATATTAAATTAGATGTAATTATATAAATTCCTGCTCTTGTTATGTTTACATAATAGAGAATTTAATAATTAAATTTTACTTATTAATTAAAAAACAGTAAATAAATAATTTTTGAATCTTTTGATAGTACTAATTAAAATTTTATTTTTTACATTAATTTTAACATGTTACTCCTTACGTGTAAAAAATAATATTTTATAAAATTACTGCTTTAATAATAACGTCTAGTAAAAATATTATGAAATAATTGAAATGACTTAAATGAAAATTTAATATACGTTCCATATCAATAGTAAAAATATTAATGTATAATGTGCAGCATTAGTAAGAAATAAGTAGAGATATCATGAGATGTTATTGGAAGATGGATATTTCCAAAGGAAATGGAAGTAGAAAATTGAGATCTACTACCACAGAATAACTAAAAGGACGATGCTCCAGGACGATTAATTGCGCAACGTTCAGAAGAGGTCAAATTTTCTTTTCTGCAATTGATAATTATAGTCACGCAAGCGAAATGCGGCACGAATTTGAGAAGCGTTAATTGATCATGCATTTATCGCCTAAAAAGCGTTCAAAAGTCATCAATAAGCGGTCAGAGTATAATAATGTAAAACCGAAATTGAAAGTGGTTCCTCACGCTTGGGATAAACGCTAATTGTATATTCTATATGTAAATTTTGCTATCAACTATTATAATATGTTATGGTAATCGACTGTATCGAAATTTGATTGATAGTCATAATAGTACGATTTGATACCTAAACTATTATACGTCCATTATACAATACTAAAATAATAATCGCAATATAATATACAGAATGCAGTCCAGCTTTCATACGCTGCATTTGATCTCGAGAACTTATCTAATTTACATATTTTACATAATTTACATTAAAAGATTTCAATTACAATTACAATTTACAAGATAGAGTTCAATAAATATATAACTAGACTAGTTATTTTCGCAATTTGAAGATCTGCATTTAAATGTTCCTTTTTAAAATAATTCTCTTAGAATTTGGATAGTTTATTTTTACTTAATGTAATTAAATTTTCTTAAGGCTTTATATACTTTTTATTTTGTAAAACTTTATAAACTTTTTAATTTATATTATTTTTAAACGCTTATTAGAACGACTATTAATATTCTTATATTTTTGCTATGGAAAATCAATTACTGTTGAAAGATTTTGCAAAGAATCCCGAAATAAAAGGAAATCCATGAAATCTGGGACATTTTAGGAACAACAATTAATCCATAATAGGAAATCTCTTTTTTGTGAAACTGTAGGACACATTTAGGTTTCACTAATTTACCTCTGTAATTCAAAATGTGATATTTTTATAGATATACATTAAGCGTCTTATAGCGTCTGAATCCTACGTCGGAACGAATTAGGATTTATTTTGAAATAAGAGCTAGCAGAACTTTTCGTAGAAAATATCTTGAGAAGAGAAGGAGCAAAGGAAGATTTTGATGCGCGTACTGCTCGGTCTAGCTGGCTAGAAAAATCATATGAACTCGGAGCACAGACAGACGTTTCTCCTTTTGAGATCTTATTACAAGGAGTACGTCCGCAAGCGGTTCGTTAGTCGCGCTACCACGAGTAACTACTACTTTACGTAGATCTTACGCGTGTAAGAACTCAATGAGAGAATGAGGCTGTTTATGCGCGTAAAAACCCAAACCGAAAGAGTAAAACTTTAAAAAATCGTTAATTAGATGTACTCATGTAAAAATTATAAACCGAATGGGTAAAATTGTGTATGACAAATTTAAACTTAAAATGTGAAACGTTTTAGTCGCAGTAAAAACTATGTTAGGAAGATTTCGTTGCGCATGCTATTCGGTTTAGCTGGCTAAAAAAATCATGCAAGCTTGGAACAAAGACGAATGGTCCTTCTTTTGAGATCTTATTACGAGGAATACGTCCGCAAGCAGTTCGTTAGTCGTGGTGTTTCTACGACTACTACTTTACGTAGATCTCATGCACATAAGAACTCAGTAATAAGAGAACAAGGCTTTTTACATGCGCAAGAACTCAATGTGAGAGTGTGGAACGTTTAAAAACTTTCGATCGGACGTACATAAAAAAATTATAAACCAGATGAGCAAATTCACAGATGATAAATTAAAACGTGGAAAGTGAACGTTTTAGATGTAGTAAAAACTATGTTGTAACCACATTACATAGAACTTTTCCAATTATTTTTAGGTTCTCATAAATTTATTGTTACTTGACAAGTCGTGAAAGTATTTCATAAAAACATGAAAACTGGAAGCACGTTTTTGCAGAAGAATTGTTCTCATGAAATATGAAATAATTGATTATCCAAAGGAATTGTACTTTATAAAGGCATCCTGCAAAATTGAATTTTGCAGAACGTGATATTCTCCAAGCAACGATCCCGCGAACCAATGTAAAATAAATTATATTAGTCACAGAGAATCGCGCGACGTGCGAATGCATCTCGAATCACGGTTAATCCGAGTAAATCGAGGACGCCGCGAATCGCCGCCTTCCCCGAGAGTTCGGCATAAAAATCCGTCTGAAAAATGCAACACGGAAAACTTTTTCCGCGCTACATCTGGAGAAAGAATGCATCTGCGAACTCGCAGACTGACGCGCCGCGTTCATTATGGAAAGCAGCATCGACCGTGGGACGTATCCACGCGGCGGCGAGATAAAAGCATATGCACTCACGCCTTATGTGCCATCTGCGCGCGCAAGCAGAATGCGCCGAAATTCACGACCGTTCCTCTTAACGAGATGGATTCTTTGATAAATTTCCGGGACAAAGCCATTTGGCCATCATTGGTCGAATTCCTTTTTAATTCTCGAATATTAAATATCAATTGCTTATTATATTTCAGTTAAAAGCTATTTGTGATTGATGTCATTAATTTCCATTAATATTCCATTCTATTTCATTGATATTCTCATAAATACTCTAATAATTGCTGCGCTAATCGAAACATTGTCAAATTAACTCCTATGTGGTTTAAATTCTTCGAGTCTTAATCGAAATTTTTAGACCGCAATTAATATTTAGAGACAAAAAGAGTTACTTCCGAAAATCTAGACAAATGGGATGGGATGAAAAAAAGATATAAAGAGATAGAAGGCAGAAATAAAGAAATAAGTAATTTATCTTCTTATTGACAAATATTAAACTAATAAATAATTTCGTTTATATTTTTGATTTTTAGAAGTAGGATAAATCGATAATTATTGTTTAAGTGGTCTGTAACACAAATTTTGCAAAAATTCTTAACTATGTTGTCTGCGATCTTAATATTTTAGTACAAGGACAATTTATTCCGAATTAGGTAAAAGAGGACGCGTAAGGTGACACGGATCAACTTGCATTACGGTCACTGTCGTGTGAAGCGTAACGTACTCGACCGCAGACGTGCTCGAAATGGCAATGTAACGAGCGTAATAAATCTCATGTCACGCGCGAACTCCGATACTATGATAAGAGCCACCGCGGTAACGCGTAAGGTGACTTAAATATTTCACCGCTGAAATATTTCCGCCCAATTTGCATCGGCCACGAGGTCCGCGCACTTCTATATGTCCGCGTCGTGCTCTGTGAATACGTAATTTCGGCGACACTATGCCTTTCACGCAAAGTATCTCTTGATCGTTCTCCGAAACTCTTGCGGCAGCATATCTCGATGCGAATCGATTCCACGGAATGAAAAATGGTTCGGAACGAACAGAACTTCGAGAGATTGACAGAATTGATTGTGCAACAACTGGAAGGTTCATTCGGTTGGGTGGCATAAATAAAAAATGAATTTTCTTGAAGGATATCACTCTCTTTACTATTTCACAATAAATCTACAACTGTCATTATAAATGCAAGTTGCCTTTACAAAAATACAAAATTGTATTGATTTGAAAATATACACATGTGTATACTACAATTATAAACGTATAGTAAATATTTATACTAGATTATAATGTATGAATTAATACTAAAATAATGATAATTAAGTAATAAATACATAATTAGATAATGTATGTATTTACGTACTAATTAAATAATTTAATAATATGCTGTGGCTTCCAATATATGATCCATGCAGCAACTTGATTTACCATAGTTATGTGTCTCGCTATTTTAATGTAATAAAAAATATCTCAGATAAATGCATTAATAATATAGATTATTATTAAACAAATTTCTCAACTTTAGTATTAAAATAAATCTTTACTTTAATTTTCTATAAATTAATAAATTTTACTTCTTTATTAATTTACCAATTCTTTTATTAATTTATTAATTCCTTTGAAAATTCAATTATGATAATGACGACATTACATTAAATAAAGATGAAAAGCTGATTAAAAGAAGGACGCAAAGTTAGTTTCTAAACTGAATGAGTTATAATGAGAGACAGATTAACACAAAATTGTCAAACAAAATAATTGAAGTTTTTTTTCATATTTTTTTAGATAAAGTGTTATATGTCTGTCATTTATTACAGTGAAACAAAATTAATACAAAATACATCATAGTTGATTCATAGAAGCGCAAATGTGTGCCGCTTCACGAGTTTGCAGATATTAATTTGAACGAATGCATTACCCAATAAAAATGTCGAAATATATCTTCGGAAGATCCAGTTATTTCCGAACGGACGCCAGATTCGATCGCAGTCGTCGATTATCGTCGGAAGCTGGTTGAAATTATCGGGCGTGCAAGCCTCGCCACGAAATCGCTCAGATATTTTACAAGCATCGCGGACTGTAATTTACGTCGTGCTCTACACCGGACGTAATTTAAACATCGATCTGGTCGCGATACATTACCGTGCGCAAAATACACAAACGGGCAAACGAGATTTTGGCGTTCGCCGTGCTGGCGGGCGTAGTGCGTTATTCATAGGTACCAGTTGGAGTTGGTTCGGCACGTGCGAATACACGACGGACACGTCGGGCATAGTTGTCGCGATCGAAGTCACGAAGTCCCGCGATTATGGGAGATGCATGGCTATACACCACCGGACCGGTATTCCGCGCGAACATCGACCGATTCATTCCCCTTTCCTGGAAACTGGGCGGGAGAACAGGGAGAGTTACAGAAATTGCATCGTCGCGTAAATTGCGTCGGTTTCGTTAAACCAATAATGCATTTCGCATTACACGCGAAGAACATTTTAAAAACGTTGCCAGCGCCTTTCAATTCATTACGAAGTTATCATCAATTTGTGGTAAAACGTGTGAAAAAAAAAAATATATATATATATATATATATATATGTAGGGAACTCGGTTATATAAAGCAATTACTTTACCTCCAGTATCCATACACAAATAAATTTTCAATTAGGACTGTTTTAATCATATCTACGCATATACCATAAATTGTTTCTAGACTAATATAAATTTTAATAAAGTAATTGCACTTTATCGCTGCTGTTTCACTAAAATATCAATTTAATTTTAATATATTCATGTTAATAGATATTGATTATATACATTGTATATAGATTTTAATTTAAAATTTGGTTAAATTGCAAATTCTATGGAGGAAGTATACAATAGCCGATGTGTCCATTGGAATACATCTACCAAGCATAAACTTGCTTTTATAGCATTTAAGGGCGATGTGAAGGCATTAGCATTTCAGAAAGCCAACCTACATCAAGCTACATTTGTCATTCCATATCGTATTACAGCACCGAGTTTAAACAAACGCTTGTTTGTTCAACCTAATTTAACTTGTGCCTTGGATGTTACATTTTTGCAAACTTCAAAAGGGAAATATCGTCTCTGAAATGTATAATATATATAATATATTGAAATTAACACATTAATTCGAGAAATATATTATCTAATCCATTTTCTCTTTTATTTTATCAAGCGTGCAAATAGTCAACCGATCGAAATATTTATTCTATTATTTCTGCGATAAATTGCAAGGGAGCAATGCCCTCTCACACCGCTGACCCGTTAAATAATTAAGAGTGTAACTTGCTAAATTTAGTAAATCCCCAATTCGGCAAAAACTTACAGTATATAATCACCGTATTATTAATGAATGCGACCTGGCAATTCGCCAGAAACCGTTGTCCGCGTTCTCTGTGACAATACGAGCCTGTTAGCATCGCAAATGGACAAGTAACGGGGTCGATAACCGCACCATCGTCTCTGTTAACAAGTAAAAAAAAATGACAAAAAACGATGCGCGATGGTATCGTTGAAAAATCGGCATGTTACTTTTTTTATACGGATTTCGTACCACGTAAAATAACGAGCGATGATATGAATAAAACCGCGAAGCGATCCGACGTTCTAAACTATAAGTTACTGCCTGCAAAATCGCAGTTTCGCACGCGCATAGCACTTGTAATATATTTCATGGACGAGTTGATTTTAGGAAGTGGAATAAGATAAGTTTGGAATATCTTACTCTCTAAAGTAGGTACATCGTACTAATTTCTACTTGCATCCTACTTAACAGTGCTCCTAACTTAGAGCTACAACACTTTGGGAGTAATCAGCTCATATTAATGTTGTACATTTAGAACATTCGATTTTAGCACCGTTAGATATGGGCAGAATGCCGCATAAATGTCGTAAAAAAATATGACAAAGCAACAAAAAGTATAAATTATAAATTATAAACATGTATATGAAATACATGTATATGAAATACATGAAACTTAAAATGCATAAGATTTGAGAGTTATACGAACTTAACGTCGTTATTTATGCTTATAAATTCAGCATAAGTATAAAAAGAAACAATCGTAAAACTATGATGTTGAAGAGTAATAGTAAGTATGTTGTTAGTCGTATTTTGCACGTATAAAATTTTGATTTTTTTTATCTTGTTACCATTTCAGTGTGTATGAAAAAGATAAAAATTCAAGCTGCAGGTTTATAGTCCATATATTCTTACCTTTAGTAAGAAAAACTTAATAAAACACACACTTTATTTTCATTTTTACATTCAAAAGATAAGAAAGGCTGTTACACTTTCCAGAAAATTAAGGAAAAAGAATACAAAAGAATAAGAGAAAGAAGCAAGATACTCATAATTTAAAATAGATATTTTATGAAAAGAGAGCAGTAAAAAAATCGAATGCGCAGAATTCAACTGACGAAATTTGCGAAGTAGTTTTATCCAAGGTAGAAATTAAAGCGGTGCCCTAGAATACGTGACATCACACCCATTATAATCCCAACGGCTTGAGATTATTTCGGATGAATATTATGCAGCTAGATATTTGGTTCTTTTGCCAAAAGTACGGCGAAGGAAGTCGCGAAATGGCCGGTAGTATAAAGTCTTGAAATTCGCGTATTTGCGAAAGAGGACGCGGCAAAAGGGGAGACAGACGATGATACGCGGGAGCACAGCGAAGGTTTCTTGTTGGAAAATATATTCACTCTTTCATGGTGAATTTAGATTATTGGGAAAAGCACGACTGCGAAGTGAATTTTCACGAAAGTATCTCCAGCTCCGTCTTCGATTCGGCCATTGGAGACTGTCGCGACTGCATGATACTTGTTTTTCCAGTTAAAAGCCTGAACTATAGAGAAACCACTGCGCGGCAAAACTAGTCTCTTACAAGCTATTCTCACAAAAGACACTTCGTTGTGTTATAATAATGTACTGTAGGAAATATGCAGCAAAAGGCTTCTTTTAAGACGGAAATGCAGTTACGCTTTGTTGTTAACTTTTGTAAACTTTTATTCCATCCACCACAGAAATTACAATGAAGTTCTCTCTTAAAAAAAAAGAAACATTAAAATCATCAAAATAATTTGTTAAACTTGCTTTCAAAGACATTTAAATAAGATTTCTCTAGTTGGATGATTTTAATACTAACAATTATTTTTAACAAGTTGGTACTAATTAATTAATTAACGATTCGTAAATTTAGCATTTTTAGGTAATGATTTAAGAAAAGATTTGCAGAATCAGTAACAAGATGTGAAAGCGATATATGACGATAACACTGTGTTTTTGAGACTGCACGATGTGTAATGAACAGTTCTTATTCTTTTTCCGGTATAACAAGAAAAAATGGTAAGAAATGTAACGATAATGGCAATGTTGATCGCGGATAACTATGGTATTTTACGATGCCCGTAATAATGGTGCTCATGGAGCTCGCGTTCGACTCGGTTGTGAGTTATAGACAACGCTGGCAATATGTCATCGGCAACATATTGTCAAAGCTCCAATATTGTCAGAATCCGAAATTCTAACGGAATTCGAAACGCGAAACATGTTCGTGCGTGAATTCTTCTTGCGATGTGTCCCGTTGTATTTCGTCCCAATATGCAATTTATTACTAACTGTGGATGGCAACGCACAATTTTCACATTCACAAATTTACATATATATTTTTTTCACGTCGCCGCTTCGTAAATGTGCATATATATATCGGCGTTTTACGCATTCAATAAATACCGATAGTTGTATAAAAATTTGTTGACATGACAGCAATGTTAATTACTCGTATAATGTAAATAAGTGCACAACGCATATATTGAATTTTTGAAATTTAAAAATAATACTTGATAATATTTCCAATTTAAAAAAAAATTTCTTGTGCAAAATTTTGTTATACGTTTAAAGCTTTCTCTTATGTTATAACAACAGGTATTGAACTTCCTATCGACTAGCACGAGTATAAATTCTTTTTTAAATAATTTGTACACATTCGCATGAGAATAATAATTGAATTGTATAACAAACAATTTGCACGATAATAAATTTAATAATATCTCGACAAAATTGTTTTTGATATTATCTCCCTATTTGTTTGTGTAACAAACATTCAGATGTTACATTACCACACAATAAATAAAGAAACTTAAATTGAAGCTCTATCTTTGTAATTGTGGAAGGTAAAAATAACAAATACTTAATTAATTTTCACTTATTCAACGCTATCAACGTTCAGATTTTATACTCTGAATTTCGTCATATTTTCATTTCATTCCATTAATATAATATTCAGTCACATTATATACGTTTCTAACTTCAAATATTACATTTTACGTAAATAATACTAATTAAATTATACGTATTATTACTCTTTAACGAGAGATGTTAATTCGTCGCACTTGTTGCCTTCGTGTGACGGCATATTATCACGATCGACGTAGACAGCCAGAGAGTTAAATTACACCGTACCAAAGACGTAAAAGCGTTACGGCAGCTGTTAACCCGACTGTAATAATAACATAGCTTGTGATTGATTACCCGTGTTCCAGGCGTACGTCGATCTGGTGAAGGCCTGGGGCTGGAAGAGTTTCACCATTATCTACGAGAACAACGAGGGGCTCGTACGATTGCAGGAACTTCTGAAAGCGCACGGACCCAGCGAATTTCCCATTACGGTTAGACAGCTGAGCGAGGGATCGGAGTATCGGTGAGTCAGTTCCATCCACTCTTATTCTTTCACAGCGCGCTACGGCTTCCTTTCTGAGGTAGCGAGGCATTAAGCCCCCGCGGTCCCATGTCGATATTCCAACATTTCTCGTTCATTATGAGACGACTTGCAGACTTATGTCCTACTTCGTATAATCTGCGAGGCTCTCGCAGAAGTTCAGTTTACCAATTTCGCGGGCGTGCCATTACTTCTGCTTTTTACTTTCTTTTTTAACAAAGAAAAAAAAACCTCGCGTTTTTGAGGGACTTTCGAATTTCCATTGAAAGGGAACTGAATAATATTACAAATGAAAATGCCGTGTTCAGCTAGCTGTCGTCTCGCTGGTAGAATTTATTTTGTGAGTTGAGGTCAGATCACGTCTGTGGTCTGTACAGGAGTACTTGAATTTCCGCAAATCCTTTCGGGATTCTTTTGCCTCATCAAAATTTATGTATCAAATTTAAAGAAATGGAACGCATTCATAAGTCATTCCCTCCCAAGAAGCAGAAACCGGTTACATTAATAACTTCTATCAATTTACGTTTTCTTTCTTCCACAAGAATCGTATCAATAATATCCTTTGATTTATTCTCTCGAACCTGAAAGATATGATGAGATCTCTTTATTATATATTT
Organism: Tetramorium simillimum; assembly: GCA_011636635.1. NCBI lineage: Eukaryota > Metazoa > Arthropoda > Insecta > Hymenoptera > Formicidae > Tetramorium > Tetramorium simillimum. Next base: position 7,181 of record VBVQ01000174.1, on the reverse strand, counting down.
ATAAGATGTTTAACATCATAGCGAGAATAAAAGAATGCCGAAAATCTCATTAATCTTTATAGGGTTGTTCTCTCGATCCAGCGAAAACCAGAAACTTTCGCAAGAACATGGACGTTTTTAGAGAAACTTTGAGCTTTCTTTTTTTTTTATTCCTTTTAACTTCCAATTCGTTCAACACAACGAAAATGGCTTCGATCGCTCGTTCGCTTGCAACATCACGTAGATCTTCGGCGGAGTCGGTGTGTCGAGACAGTCTCAGAGGGACTTTCCGTCGTTCGCGATCGATATTATCGTTGCATTAACGGCTCGCCCAAACATCACTCGCGTCGCACGTGGTGCACCGTATGACTGCGCGCCGAAAATGGCCCATTAAGATTGAAACATCGTGTCGGCGTGTAACGCTTACTACAACGATGATCTTAGGTAAAGTCGCAACGTGGACATGTTGGTATCGATCGTCAGACTGCGCCGCCGTTAGAGGAAACTGTGTCAACTGTAGGACATATCCAATGGGCGAATCTTCTCTCTCTCCCGTCCTATTTTCCGCTGATAACCCGTTTGCTTCACTTATCCTTCCGGCGGTGAGAGCACCGGAACTGCCCCAAGGAGCGTCTCGCGATTACGGCGCTCCTCGCTAAGCCTTTAATTAAAATTCTGTTAAAGTACAATCGGAATAAAGTAAGATTTATCCTCGTCTATTTGCATTTATGGAATTTAATTGGCGAAAATTTACAGATTTCAACCACTTATTTGATTGAAAACTAACACTCGATATTTTCATTCATATTTCAGGGGAAGGCAAATCCAACATAATTAAATGATTCGTAAACGAACAAAGTTACAGGGAATTTTCTATTCTTGTATTTTCTACGAAATATTTTAACAGTGGTTAGAAATGAATTAACTGTTTAAACAGTTTAAAATCTTTCTTGGTATTACTCTTTCGAGAAGCAGCATTTCACTCATTTAGAGTATTACTTTCATCTTGACCTCTGAAGGAATTGAAGAAATATATTTATGCTTGTCCCCTGCATCGTATTATTCGTTCTGCGGAAAAAGTTTTTCTTAAATTGCATTATTCATAGAAACGATCCGCGACGGTGACTTATTGCTGCCGCCCTACGGTTAGAAGGGTAAAACGATAGGGATTTGAATAAATTCGGTTAGATTTGCCTCTGGACGTGCAACGTATCCTATCTTAAAATTCATCGCTTGCGCTACATTCTCCTTGTTCCAGCAAAGCGACCAATTTACAAAACTTCTGCCGGATCGCACCGCATGCGGTGCAGTGTGTCGCGCGGGCGCTGCACATCTTTTCCTTCCGGTGAAATAAAACAGTTTTAGAATTTCCGCATGGTAAAGACTGTAAAGAGAAACTCATAATTTGTTAAGAATTTTATATTTTGATTTACAATTAAAAATTTTACAATTAACGTTAAAGTAATCGCGCTTATCAATCGGACTACCGATCGATTGATTAATGACATTTAACTTTACTTGTACAAATTATCACATAGTCGCAATGGCAGTCGTCTGTGACTAGTTCTTGAAACGCTTGTAGGAAATAAATGTCATTTAATATAAAATTTTGAATAATATACAAATAGTTAGATAATAATTAAAAATAAAGAGCGTAATTCAATACATCAATGAGAAAATAATTTAATCTTATTTAATCATATCACACAAAATTTGCTTATGATAAAAATTCTACTGTGGCGTGTACAATAGAATATGTAAATCTCGCTGGACAGACAAACGTATTAAACATTTCTATCAGTGTAATATCGGGAACAGTAAGTGTCAAGGGACTAACTAAAAATGATGATTTCAGTAATATAGTACTTCAACACCGCAATACTGTTGACGCGCTGGGAGAACTCGATATCGCGTTTTCTCTAGATGTTGAAAGATTAACTTCGATGCGCCCTGACACCGTGCAGTTATTCCCCGACGTGAACGAAGGAAATGAACGATGCTCGCGGAGCGTAACGCGGCCGCGAGGCGGAAATGAAGTCGTATCTTATCTCGGTCCCACTCCCTACAACCACTCACCAAGATTCGCAAAGTGAATAATTCCCCGACCATTTATTTCGGCGTTCCGCTTTAGCACGAGCGCCTGCGGTATGGACAAAAGGAGAGCGAATGAAGCCCGCATAGAAACAAGGATCACCGGCGGCGAAATAAAACCGTCTCGTATTTTCCGAGACGGGCAGACGCAAAGAAAAGAAGAAGCGCCGCTAAACTCCGAGACTGAACTTTCCGCGAGGCGGAAGAATCCGTAAAACTGTCGAAAAATCGATTAAAACTGTCCCATAAAGATTTACGCGGGCGAAGGGAAGTACGGTTGAGAAAATCGCGATATAGGCGAGCACAGCTTTGATAAGATAGTGCTTAAAATGCAATTCTCAATGAGTTCGAGTATGAATATTCTGTAAGCTTCGTACACGGATAGTTCTCAGAGCGGCGAGGAGATAAGAACGCGCGACTATGCTCGAACGCGTAATGTAGTCGCAGTGATTTCTGTTGGAACTCACATGAGCGAGAGAGATTATCTCCGGAAGCTGCGACTTTCGAAGCGGACGGACACCTGGAAGTGCTTAGCTTTCGCGGAGGAGATTCTCGTAAGAGAAGCGGCTCACGAGCGGATCGACAAGATCGCGCTTTATCGTGGAGAACACTTCGACGGCTAAGAGAAAAGGCAAGTGACACGGAAAATCGCGGGGTGGCGAGACACGCGAGTTTTACTGGCAATACAGCCTCGCGGTTAAACAGCTTATCCGCGGAAACAGTTGACCCCCTGCATTTCGCAGCGCTCGGTCCGACAGTGATATAAAACTTTATCTCCGGTGAGCGTAGTCGAGCGCGAGATGACCACTTCGAAATCGCTTTCAACACGCTTTCGGATAATATCGCGCGTTGATTTTCGCGGATGGCACTTTTCTATGCAACAAGTGCGCGATCGAAAACACGGAGTGGGCTTAAAACCATTTGGACAATGAGTTTCACTTAATTAATTAGCATAATTGTGTCAAAATAAATAACAATTCTACTTAAATACTGTACATTTCGCAATATTTAGCAAGCTCAAAGAACAAAGTGTCTATCCCAAGTATTGATCTCAATTTTTAAAAAATCGATATCAAGATTTAAATATCAAGATATAAAAATTTAAATATCAAGATGTAAAATACAAAAAGAAGAAGAAGCGAAAAAATATTATTTCCCTAACATTATACACGCTATGTTAATCTTGCACATTTTACAGTATATCACGGAAGATCAAACGAATTAATGTACACACGTGCTAAAAGCAAATATACTGAAGCCACGAATGTTTTGCAGACGAGTAACTTTCGATTTACATGCCGACCAGCTTAAGATCCGGTATCCGTGTGTACACGGATTTCATACATGCGAACTAACATCGCGTTTACGCTTAGCGGCGTTTAATCTTCCGCGGATTCGAGAGACCGCGAGAATACGTCGAGCGGTAACTCAAGCGATTTATCTATATATCGAAATCCGGAAGGTTCCTTACCAGGTGAACTGCGAAAAGGCTGGCGGACGTCGTCGCTAAGTCACTCGCCTAATGGAGAGAAACGGGAAAACGGAAGAGGAAGCCGTGCGCGTGCGCGCGCGCGCGCGCCAGAGAGAGAGAGAGAGAGAGAGAGAGAGAGAGAACTGGTACGGCATAAGTAATTGAAATGTTTCGAAGCCAGCCATGTAGAAACGCTCGGTTTCGGGATATACGTACGTTCGGCAGTTATACGACCGGCATGATAAGAGGAGCTTGCCTCTCGAGAAGACTTCAAACGCATCAGCCAATCCGCCACGGCCACGGAACTTCGAAGGTAGTTTCCGTTCGCAGCCGCATGGATAGTCCAGCAGATCTTACGTCACGTTTTCCACCGTCGACTTCGCCGTCCGCCGATTGATCAAAGGAACATCGTCGAATGAGCAGGCGGAATACTGCACTTCTTTCCATCGTGCCTCGTCAATTAGGATCATCTCCGTGCGACTCTGCGCGGAAGTTTTTCTTTGACCAACTGCGCAATGCCTCGCCGGCGCTCTGGACCGAAACTACCTCGGGGATAAAAATGCTTATCTGTAATGCTATAGAGATACGTGCGCGCAATGTCTGTCCATTTTCTGGAACGCGAACATACATGAAGCGTACAAAAAGTTATTATTATAGATTCAGATTATTCACCCGCGTTCATAATAAGGAATAGACTGTTTTATCCTTTCGATATTCATCGATTTAAGATTTCACAGCAAAAAGGTCAATATTGAATAACTAGCAACGCTGTAAAAATTCTCAATTCAATGATAAGAGCGGTCATATTTAAACAAGTAGAATATACAAGGTGGAGCAATAACTTTGTCCACCTCGAATATCTCCGCTTTTTTTAGAGATAGGATAGAAAAATATTATAATTATAAAAGTTGGTATCAAGAGAGCCATATTATGCAACGGGTTATTGCAGCATGGGCGACAATCAGTCCGGAAGTAATAAAAAATTCACGTGCTTTAGGAATTCGATTGCAGTGTCGCATCGATGGACATCGTTCCGAACTCCTCTGTGACGTAAGAATCACTGTTTTATCTCTTTTATTTAATGATCTTTTATTATAGATTGTTGAAGTCGTCTAAATATCCGCTATTGCACTAAAAAAGTACAGCCTGTGTGCTATTAAACAAAAAATGGAGATAACTTTGAAAGGTTCAAAGTACCTCCACCGACAGAAAAATTATTACTAGGATACTGTAGCTCTCTTGATACCGTACAACTTTCGTAATTACAATATTTTCATATCTCTAAAAATAACGGAGATATTCCTGGTGAACGAAGTTATTGCTTCATCCAGTATACGCCATTTATTATGTATGTCGAGATGTCTCAAGGAGCGTAACATTCGTCGTGAAATAGCCGGCCAAAATAATTTCGCTTCCCGCGTGTATTTCATGTAGCAGACATCGCGTGTCGGCTATGAATTCGCTTAAAACTGCGCGCCGTGCGGCCTAATACCACGATTCCAGCTGCTTTTCCGTGGTAATTTTTCCCCACGGTACTAAAACTGCCATCGAGGAAAAGAAAGTATTCGCGCGTGCACGTGTATGCGTGTACATCAATGTGGCCGGCAGGGATCTTCCCGGGGGTGTAAGCAACGAGGGGATTTCAGATTTCTACTACTTTGCAAACTTTCGCGATAAATGTTTGATCAGCAATGAAATCGAGTTGAGGTACGCAGCAAGAGTAAACGATGATACGCGCAACTGTGTTTTAAGAGCGATAAAATTTGCGATAAAAATTTCTAATAGTTTCAGGCTACGGTATATAATGAAGACAAACACGAAAAAAAATAAATATATTCAAACATATATGTTAAAATCACAAACCAATATTAATTATTAATTTTTCATTATCTTTGAGTAGAATCTTGTACAAAAATATTAATTAAATTCACATAATTCAACATATTTGTTAATTATAAATATATATATTATATTTTTGTAATTTTCTAACTTTAAATTTAAACGATAGTTATTATCTTTCGATATATATTAATCTCTAAAATATATAATGAAGTCTCTCTCAGAGAGACTTTAAAATCTCTTCTCATAGAGAACTACAAAATCAATATTTCTATTAAATATTTTAATTTGGTATATGTATTCTGAAATAATTATGGTCGAGTTAATTTACTTTTCTCGCAATGTGTGTACTTACCTATAGTTTAGCACATTTTGTGACAGTTTCAATTTGTATTTATTTTATTATATATAGATGCTCTTATACTGAATATATTAACGACACAATTATTTATGATAAAGCTCATTTCTGTCCTAAGTAGAGTTTTATATATTGAAACAGAACAAATTGATTCATGTTTAAATTATATATTTAAAATGGAAATGTCGTAATTTATATATCGATAGTTATAATTGTATTATTCTGCAATAAGAGCATTGCGATTCAATCTATTATAAAATTTATCACAATTATTTATGTAAAGGGATATCATTAAGATATATTGTCACTTCATCACATCCAACAAGGCTAAACGGTGGAACACGCAAAATGGTGTTTGTACACCATTGAAAAACGGGCATTCATTTTCATGAAGGAAGGGAATTAAACATTTCACTCGGACGAGAAACGAGCGTAATACATTTTCTTCCGGTGGCAATTTATCCAAGAAGTTAAACCCGTCGACGACAGTCGCATTCTATAACGAGATAAAACTCAGCGGTAGCGCATTTTGCTCAAACGTAATCTTTGTTGTGGCTGTTGTACTGAGATCGAGGAATCAAGTGGCGATGGAGATGCACCATGAATAATCTTCCGGGAATATGGCCCTTCCAGCGCATCCGGCTGCATCTGCATCTCTCGCGATGTACAGCACGGGGCTTGGGCGGGTCCGTCGGGGTTAAGCGAGTTTCCTCTCGGGGGAAACAAATGAGTATGTTAATTCAAGCGTAAAAGTGGGCATGGTTAAACCTCCGCGTTCGTTACAGCTGCATCGACATTGCATCCGGTTTTCCTCACTCGCCGCCGCGTTTCACTGCGATACAATCGATTCTCTCGCAGTTAACAATAAATCCCGCATGAATCGATAAACTCTAAGCACAATTGAAGGTTTGAGTTCAACAACAAGATAAATTCACAATCTGTAAAATCTCCTCTAAATACGAAGTCGTGTTTGAAAACTGATAAATCACGATTTATAACTTCGATTCATTGTTGCACCGAACTTTTTACTTCTAGATACAATAATATCATTAAAACGAGATCGAGCTCAAAGATTAAAAAATTCCTTTGATAACTCACGCAAAAACAGGGACAATTAAGAAAATTATTTTTTCCGTCACCGTCGTCATTAACGATCAATTTTGCATAGATTTCGGAGCAATAGCTTGTGCAAATATCTTTACTGCCGTTGCTGCGTTAAGACGTCGGGACACTTACCTCGGAACTCATACGCGTTTGCCAACGAGGAGGGAAACAAAAGCTGCGATTATAAAACGATATGGCAAGCAAGCCGCGCTGGGGATTTCAGGGTAGACGCAAGCCGCTCGACGACATTCGAGAACTTCCTCTTCGCGCGGCGCCGGTTCTGGCGACGAGCAATTTCGTCGCGAGCAACCGTTTGTTAAACCCGGAACTTCCCGCGCG